>KN492654.1:27597-40802 GCA_000787155.1 Scartelaos histophorus
GGAATCTCTAAACTTTTGTGTTTGGTGAGTTACTTTGAATGAAAATGCCGGAGAGTGATTCATTTTAGCGGTCGCAAGAAATTAAAGCATCTGTAAGAGGGCGAGGCTGAGGTGTTGTACAGGGAGACTCCTGTAAAACATCAAACCATTTTCCCTTTATTAGTGCACAAAGTTCAAACACATTTACAAAGCTAATTCATCAAACTGGGTTATTTAGGACAAGGCGTAGTTCAGAAATCCCTTGTCGAGCCACTTCTAACGAAGGAGAGCTACTGGTAACTCCAGAGCTACAGGTTGGATCACCAGACCAAGTTACAGGTCGGCTCTGTGGAGAGGTGCTCGTGTTATTAATCTGTGTTTTACGGCAGTTCTGAGAGATAAAAACACCTGTAATTGGATAAATACAAGATATACCAGTTTAATGCCCTACGGTGGAAAATCCCAGGCAAAGCAATAACATCACCATGGAGACGTGCAGATGCCGGGGCCTCCACCAGGAAAGGTTACACGGTGCAGCTTTTAATTGTGGTCATAGTGTTTTATAAAGAGCCAATGCCACTGTCCACTACAGGGGTTAAGTGGTGCACAGACTCTCACGGTCAGATTCTTTCTCTCTGGGACTTTCTCTGGACTTAAGGAAACACGGGGAGCAGAGATCAGGAGTCGAACCCACAACCTCCACACTGAATGGCAGGAGACAGGTCAAAGGTCATGATAACCAAACCTGACTCCTGTGAGCTTCATTATAATCAGGGTTCCCACTCTTTTTTACTCATCAAAACTTTTCTGTGACTTTTTCATGATCTAAAGTGAATTTTCCGTGACTTTACAGCTCCGACATGTGGAGAATTTAGAACATTTAGGGCTAAATATGAAATGTGAACCCTTTCCACTCACTTTATGGTCTGGTGTTATAAACAAAAGACCTTATTGTGTTTTGTCCTGCAGTGTTTCCCACAGAACAGTTGTTAGTCCAGGAAGGAGGGGGGTTCACCAGTATCAGAGACATGTGTAAATAATCAGAAACAATCATAAAAGCCTAATGATAACTCAACACTGTAGTTGTGTGAAAGAGATTCCATGACCTCCATGACTTTTCCAGGCCTAGAAAATGACATTTCCAATTTCCATGACTTTTATAGGATTTCCGTGACTGTGGGAACCCTGAATAATGAGATTACCTCATCAAAAACATTCCTTGTGTGTTTGTGTTGTGTTTTGTTTCATTCACACGTGATACTCCTTCATTATTAGTCTGTCTATATCTCCAAAGCACCAAATGTTCTGTTCCACCTTGTGATGTCATGAAGTGGTAGTTTTCAACTTAACTTCAACCTTTTACTTGGCAATTCTAGTGTCAAAACGATCCAAATGATTCTAGTGAAGGTGCATGAAGTTTAAAAACACAATGGAGCACTCAGCCTAAATATGCAGGATTTGTGTTGAACATGTTTGAATGAAACAAAACACAGCTCCAGGTTTGTTTGTGAAGAGGAAACTACATTATAACATGGAGTCTTTAACCAGTCTGCAGAGGACGGAGAGGCTAACGACTCTGCCACTGTGCACCACTGTGAAACATGTTAGTGCATAATTCACATATATTAATATTTTCTTATTTACATCTCTCTCTGTAACTTCTGGGAAGGTGTTGTGTGGACGGAGCCTGAGTTTAGTCCAAATAAAATCCAGTCCGTTCCAGTTAGTAAGAAAAAAAAACACAGAAGGAAGAATCAGCTTCATCGTGACGCAGAAGTGGAGCCGTCTTTACTGACCCGGACCAGCTCCTGGGACAGAACCTCCAGGTCCTAAATGAGATAAGAAATGGGTCAGATTTACCCAAAACTCATCAGATCTCTCTATACCTGATTTGTTTAATGTAATGGTATAATATAATATTTATTCAAGCAGCCACAGTCTGCATCTGATTACAGAGCATTTTATCCTCCGCTCTTGCCTGTGAAACTTATACATTTCAAACATTTCAGGCTTTAAAGAGCCTCTGAACGTGTGTGAACCAAACAGACGTGTAGACCAGTTGAGATCTTGCTCGTACCTTCTGTAGATGCATGTTCTTGGTCAGCTGCTCCTCTAACATGTGCTGGAGCTTCTTGTTCATCTCTCGGAGGTTGTCGTCTCCAGGTTTGACCAGGTCTCTCAGCACAGAGCCCAGTTTGCCTCTGTCTGTGTGGGGCGCGCTGTGAGCTCCTCCTACCCCTGCACCGGACACGTCTGAGGGGCAAAAGGCAAAAATGTAAGAAGAAAAAACAATGGTGCTGTACTCAAAAGAGTCTGAAATGGCAGCGGTGCAGGGGATTAAGAGTCTGCCATAGAAATGGAGGGTTGCCAGGTCTTATCCCGTCTGGGCAGATGTTGTAATGTGGCAACAAGAAGTCGTTCTGGCATGAAAATTAGCCCTGGTGTTACCTTTCAGTCCTGGCATTAGAGTAGGACCTGGTTTAGACCTGGTTTCAACCTCGTTTGGTCAATAGGCTCAATTCACGTTATGTCACAAACCACAAAAACGTTTGGAAACATGTGATTACAACGTCCGGTGCAGTTATGGACACTGGGCTCACCTAATACATGATATGGTTCTAATTATGGATAACAGAACAGAACAGAACAGAACAGAACGCTACTGTGACATGTAGATGAAGAAAACTGGGCCATTATCTCACTTTAAAAAATTAAAGTTCCACTGTGTAACATTTCCAGTGTTTGTTTTAATTGAGTAAATATTTCTTTGCCTGGAAGGTTCCACAGTGAAGCATTCAATGTATATCTGGAATATAATGAATTATATTTGTTCTTATTGCAAATAAACACAAATTATTTAAAAGAAAAAAACTGCATTCTTCCTATGAGCGGGATTTGACCTTGACTTTTCCTGGCGACATCAACATCTTATTTCCAGGGAGATGTTTAATGCCACACTGTTGAACATTCTAGCAATAACATCTCCATGGAAACAAGCAGGTGGCAGACCCTCGACCAAAAATCCAAAAATATTCTTAGTCATAATAATTTACTTGGTTCAAAAGCTCCTCTGAACAATACATAAAATATTATAATCCAGCTTAATAATTATCCTTTGTAGAATGAGAAGGAGAAAAAGTAAGAAAATCTCACAAATATTCAGAGTACAGTGGTCCCAGAGTGAATGCAGTATTTCCTTTAGAGACGGACCTTAAGCCGAGACAATATGGATCTGAGAGGCTTAGGAAAATTAGAATATTCCAGGGTGAGTTATAGAAATCATAAAGGTTTAAATCCAGAGCTTTGAGAGTGAGAGCATTAAAGTGGAGAGAGACCAGCACCAAGATGGAAATGTAAAGATTTAACACTGGGCCCATGAAGTAGAGGCAGAAGAAGAGAGGAAACCAGCCAGTCGTGAAATTAAGAACAGACTAAGACACACATGCAGTGGACACATGTAACTTTTAGACACAAATAGATTGGTTAAATTTCTGGGCAATGTTACGGTTAAAATGTTGTGTGTTTTCTGTCATGGACGTCATGGTGACGGCCACTCGCATGAATATGTAAGAAAACCTGAGTTTGATGCTACAGAGAAGCTGCATTCTGCTAAAACCAAACTTAGAGGTGCATTGAGTAATTTCTTCATTGGGGGTCCATCACCTGCTTGTTTCTATGGATACGTCATTGCTCTGCCCGGAATGTTCCACAGTGTGGCATTAAACAGCTCTACCTTACATTTATTAAAGTACAAGTTTATAGCTCAAAAATACCAAGAAAAACAGCCATTGTGACTGTGAGCGGGGTTGCTTCTCCACAGATCTTACTTGTAACTTGGTCTGGTTTGGTCTCCATGGAGATAAAAAGGTTTAATACCACACTGTGAAACATTCCAGATGAATAAATTACATCTCCACTGAAACAAAGTAACTCAATGCACCTTTAAATAAAAGCAACACTGGAGACGTGATGAATTGAACGGATTCTTGTCTTGCTTCAGTGTGTTTATCAGTCCAGCATTTCCAGAATAAAGTTAATAAAAACAGGTAATTTACTTCAAGTTTTTAGATGTCTCTAGGTAAAGCTAATCATGTGTGAATAAAGCCCTATTTGCAAGTACAGTAAGTACAATTAAAGTTAATTAAAGTATGATAAGTACAATTAAGTAATTTGCAAAATAATGCAAAAAAAAAGAGAAAAGAAAGAGAAAAGGTGCGCAATTAGAACAACAATTATCAGCGGATGTCTGTGTTTGGTGAAATATAGTAATTTATTTGCAATTAAGTTTTTAATTTACAAATGACAGACATGGCGCATTTGCACAGGATTAAGATTTCAGGCATCCTCTGCAACTATTAGAAATGACCAAAGATGCACAGGTAATACTATTCCCTTGCAAATAGGTCTTAAGGCTACAGTTTTTAACGTGACATTTTCTAAAGGCTGGGGAGGTCATATTATCACATTTTTGTTTGGGACATATTTAACAGCCCAAGTGGTAGTTCCAGGCAATATACTTTTTTTTATACTTAATCTGAGCTTTGTTTTAACATAGTTTAAGTCTTAACTCGACCAACAGATCTTCAGACAGAGCAATGCCTACAGTTAGCATCACACCCTCAGGGAACGTCGGTGACATCAGCTGCAAAGTATCAATAAAATTAGTAAAATGTCACGTCTCTTTAAGCAGCATTTTCCCCGTTACATGTTCCTTTGCAGATTTCCGTGACGTTTCTCATTACGACGGTGCAGACAGACACCGGCCACAGCTCAGAGGATTCTGTTTGTCTCATGTTATATTTATCTCTGTGTTTCTGTCCTGTTTTTAATAATAGCTGTGGATTATTGCCTCCCACTCGCCTTCCTCTTCAGCTCGTTTTGAAATGAGCCTCTTCTGTCAGAGCGTAATCACAGCGAGGAACAGAGGATCACGTGGACCACATCCACTGTCTAATGTGACTCCACGTTTCTAATGACTAAATGTGTTTGTTCCCAGTCCAATGCAAACTGCCAGAAGTGAGACTGCCAATTTATGTCTATGGCCTGTCTGGCTAACCCCTCACAATATGCCACAGGGGTGTGACGCTAACTGACAGCACTGCCCTGTCTGAAGCTCCATTACTACTTAGACTTTATCTGAGCTTTTATATTATTTACTTTTTGCTGAAAATTAAACTTCTAAAGAGGACTGTGAACACTTGATCACAGGGTCCTGAAAATGTGTGTGATGCTCAATTCACTTTACAATAGAAGACTCTAACCTCTGCGACTGTCCATGACGTATGTCTCAATAATCGCACTCTTTTTACAGATGTCCTCAGCCATCGATGAGCAGCTCACCTCCAGATGTTTCACCTTTAAAAAAATAAAAATGTAACATGACACATCTTTTATAATTGTTTATTGTTGTAAAGTGAGTGTCCAGAAAGGCGCATAATAAATCAAATGGTTTTTTTAAACGTTTGCCCAGTATTATTCATGGTACTTGTCGTACTTCTAAATGTGTTCAAAGTGGTACCTTCTCCTCGAGCATCCACTTCTCCTGCTGCACCTCGGCTAGTCTCTGAAACAGCTCTCCCACCTCGTCATCTGAGAGGTCGGCCGGACGCTGGGACTGAGGGCTGCCTCCTCCAGACTGAAACACATTTACACAAATACTAGTATTGTTATTGCACATTTTTTATCCAATACTCCCACTCCCAGATGTCAGCACATCACCCCAGTCCTTTTATTTCTCCACTGGCTTCAGGTTTCTTTTAGAGTTGGTTTTAAAATGATATTATTTGTTTTTAAAGCTCTTAACGGCCTTTGACTGATCTCCTGTCTGTCCACAGCTCAAACGGGGCATAAAGGTCAAAGAACCTACTTCTAATGGAAATCCCCAGAGCCAGACTCAAACACTGGGGTGATGAGACTTTCTCTGTCACTGGCCCCAGACTCTGGAACAAACTGCCCTCGATATGCACATCATCACAGACTCTGGCCTGTTTAAATCCAAGTTACTCATCTATTCAGACTGGTTTTTAACACTTAGTAATGTAGAGACATTTAGCACAATTTGTTTTGTTTCATTGTTTAATATTTTGAATGTTTTTATATCGTGTTGATTTTAATGTGAAGCACTTTGGTCACTTTGACTGGTGTAAAAGGTTCTATAAATAAAGTTTAATGGATTGATTACATATTAGACCATTAGATGCAAATAGTACAATAATGACTAAGATTTTTTTTCATATATTACAATTATTCCAGATGAATTGAGTCTTGAATTGAATTCCATGCAGATCTTGGTTTTAGGTTAGGTTTAGGTTACAGCGGAACTTGTCTCGATCACATGGAACTAAATAAAGTTTGAAAACATCTTTTGACGAAGGCGCTCTGATCTATTCACAGAGCCTCTATCAATAGAACAACAAAAGACTGGAGTAAATTTAGACTATTCTAAATATAAACCTCACACGTCCAGAAGGAGGCGAAAGTGTGAGACACGTGGACAAAAACTACAGCACTTTTCATTCCAAACAGAACTTAACACGTCCATCAAACACTGAAAACGATTAACTCATCATCACAGAAAAACAAAAACAATTCCACTTTTTTAGATTCCCTTGATTATCAGGCAGACTCCAGAATGGAAAGATGCTGTAATTTTGATGAATCCAGTAGCTTAAAATAATTAGTGTCTTTATAAGCTTGTAGACAATCCAAGCAAAAATAGGTTCTGTTACTCATTTGACCAATTTGTGACTCAGTTGCCTTCATAACTTAAAGAAAGTATAAAGGGTTGAAACTTACTATACTAAAATATACTATATTCCAGCCTTAGTAAAGCAAAAAAACAAATTCAATAAATATGTAATCAAATTATCATTCAATCAATATATGAAAACTGAAACAAGATTTTTTTTTTTGGGACTTTCTTGCAATAGTGGAGATATTTTCTGTATTAAAAGATTTGAGCTGTAGAGGGCATAACAAATACATTCTATGGCTGATTATTGGTTCATTCTGCTCTGTAGCGTATATATCATGCATCTGTTATGGTGACTTGGATTGTCTGCAGGCTCATTGTGAAAACACTGTACCTTGCTCTGATTGGCCGGCGGCTCCTTCATCATGTCTTTGAAGGAGAAGGAGGACACAGAGGACGAGTCTCCAGTTTGTTGGGTTCGACTGGGACTGTGTATCTCAGACAGGTTCAGCTCCTCCAGACCTGAAGAATTATACAGAAATATTCAGTCTGTATCCTACTCGCCTGGCAGCCAGACGGCAGCGCCCTCTACACTGTAATCTCCACACACGGTCAGTAAGTCTGGCCACACTACTCCCTCCTCACTTCTCAGGCACAACTCAAACACAGCAGTGCAATCAGGTTTGTTTATTTCAGTGATGCTATTGGATGCTAATGGATTTTAATCTGAGCCTTATTTTAACACAATCTGATGAGAAAGAGCTGATTTAGCTGGAACTACAAAAGGTGAAATGCTCGTAAACATGTCCCTCACATTTAACACTACAGTCATTTTCACATAAACAAGACTATGAACACTTGTATTGATCACAGGCTCCTGAAAATGTGTTATTTAAATCCATTTAGCATTTTTTCTTGGGTTTTCAGACCATCTTAAAACATTTTGTCAGTGTTTGCTAATGTTTGTATTGTGTCTCCATGAAAACAGCATCAAGTTAAAGTTCATTATTCATCACAAATTCTTCTCTCCCGCTCAGTATAAAATAGGAAAGGACTGTCTCCCACAATTCTTTCTACAGTATATTCTGTATCACGTTTAATTGTACTCTTTATTTCTTTATTAGACCACAGTAAATATATGTATTTAAAAGTGAATTTAAAAGTTACCTGCTGTTCTAGTTTTGGTGAGGATGTCTTGAAGTCTCTCTTGGAGTTTGTCGGCCCGTTTCCTCTCCAGTTGCAGCTGTCTCTTCAGGTCCTTTAACTACAGAGACATGATAAAGGCTTATTTAATAATTTGCTCTTTCCTCTTATCACTGTAAAGCATAGGAGGAGTACAGTTTGACAATTACATCAGAGCACACTTCACTGACTCTGCTGACACAAGGAATACTGCACACGTTCACATAACACACTGCAGTTGTGTGGACATCTATGAGGACTTCACTGCATGGATTTAAGTTGCATACTAATAGGAATACAGTAATACACCTATAGCAATACACCTTCAATAGAATTATTTGGATAATTTTACTGAACTGACAATCGCTACTGAACTAAAGATAAAAATGAAGTTCACATGAAAACTACCACTAAATGAAACCAAAAGGCAGAACAGAGCATTTTGAGCTTTGGCGATGTAGACAGACTAATAATAAACATGTGTAAATAAAAAATAAAAGAAACAAACAAAAAAAAATGTTAGGACCTTTAACAGCAGTTTGAGTCATTACTGTAGTTCATACTCACCGCAGCACTTCCCTTCTTCTCCAGAATCCTCTGTCCATCCACCGTGTCCTTGATTTCCTGAAAAAAAAATAAATAAATGTGTGTGTGTATGTGTACATATATATAAAATGGTTTAGGGCAGTGTTTTGGTCCCTGTCACTCACACGTGCCTATCGGTGTATGGAGAATAACTAACACAGTTTAGTATAATTTATCACCTGTCGGAGTTTGTCGATGGTCTGGTTGAGTTCGTCTCCTTGTTTCTCCTTCTCCTGAAGCTGCTGCTGCACCTGCTCCAGCTCTGACTGTTTCACCTAAAACACAAAAAAGAGGGACAAATGTCAAATTTAGACAGAATTTAGATGAAATAGGAGACTTCAACATTTCCGCCAAAACATTAGAAGGATGTCTGGACTAGGAACAGTTAAGGTGAGATAACTGTCACATTACAGAAATATGTCAGAGACTTTAATATACATAAAAAATGATTAAAATCTTGATTGTTAGAAAATTTGGTCAAAAATCCATGTCTAAACCAGTAAAGAGTCTAAACTAGGTGTATAACATTATTCAGTTAGAACCAAAGCTAATAAAAAACAGTACTACACTAGATCTTAACAATAATTAAACAGGGATTAAAGCAGGTCTAAACCAGGGCTAAATTCTGGATTTGTTAGCTCCGTTTTCCTTGTGCAGTTTGTACATTGTTCTGCACACGGCCTGTCTTCTCCTCTGTGTGTCTCTAATCTCTCTTTGTTAAATGATTATTAAATTAGCGCTGGTCTGTATTAATCCTTGGGCTGATTAATTATAGACTGTGGTGTTCCCTTTAGACTCAGATAAGCCCAGAAAAGACACGACTGCACCACAACTCATCTATTTAAAACAATACTTTGAACTGGATTTAAATTAATGGTTTGATTTTGCCGACCAAAAAAAATTTATACTGCAACCACAAAATGATTGCCAACCTCTGTCATTTCTTTGTCATTGCTGTCTTTTTCCCCAAAACGCCCATTACTTGACTGACTGGTTGAAGTGTCACAACAGTAAGTTAAACTTTTGTTGTTGAGACAAAAATCCCTGTCCACAAATGCACAAGTGCTTATTTTCTGCACGTTTTTCACAAACAAAATATTATGTATTGATGCTAAAATAGGCTGAAGTTGATCTTTCGGCGTTGTCATGTTTGTTTTGGTGTGTTTGGGAGCTTCACCTTTGGTTCCCACACAAACCTCCCTAAACACGTTTGTTTAAGAACTTGCTAATGTCATGAGAATCCACCTTGCTGTGCAGAGTTACATGCATTACCCTGATTGGCTAATCCACCTGTTAATCCACCCTTCTGAATTTGGAGTCCCCAGACTCACATCTTCGTCAAGTATTGGAGAAGTGTGTATTCTGAATCCCAGAAAAGGAACTTTACTCATCAAGGCGGTAAGCGCTCAAGGTCACATAATGACTGGACAAAATGCCAAAAAGAAATCCATCAACAGAAAGGAAAAGTCTGCACAAATATTTATTTTAATGGTTAAAAAGGGTCAATTGGGCAATGAGATAGTTTGGTCTCGTGAGGAGCCTGCTCCGTCCTCTGTTTATTAAATGGACATAATCTTGTTCAGGAGGAAGTGAGTGTGAAAAGTTAATTAAACTCTGACTCTCATTAACGTCAGGTCATCAGTTTAACAAGGGTCTGTCTCCATTGTCGTCAGACACGCCCAAATGTTTTACACACTGTGGGGTTGTAATTGCACACTTAAGACTTGAGCTGGTTTAGTCCTCGTTCATGTTTTGAACATAGTTTGGGCTTCATGATCAAAAATCAGTCTCTGTCAATTGCTATGGAAACTCACTCCCACGTGTACTGCAACAATCATCTCCTCTACTTTTTACAGCTGTGGTGCCCGACCTTTTTCTCCTAATGACCAGCATTTTTAACAGTGGATATGATGGCAATCACGTATCCACTTTTTCTATCTCTTTTAGAAAAACCTGGGCACCCACTTTGGAGCTTTAGGAACCCACAGTTTGGGCCTGAACCCTCGGGGTTTGGGATTAAGCGTTGCTATTATCAAGTGATGCTCTCATGGTCACTATGGGGGAGTTACCTCCATCTGCTCTGAGTGTTCCTTCTGCAGTTTCTTGACCTGCTCCTGATGCTCCAGAATCTTCTGTTCCAAGTTTTCCTGTGAAAAAAAGAAAAAAATGATCTATGATGTTCACATTAAAGTTGTAAACATAAAAGGATCGAGTTGTTACTAAGAGAATCTGGTTCACACTAAAACCACTAAATAAGGCATATACTATTCCTTAGGGACAGACTACACTTTCCATCATATCATCACATCATTTCCCTTCATTTCTCTGTTACACTCTGGTGGAGGTGAGCTACACTTCAGTATCAGATTGCTGTAATATTGGGTTGATGATACTGCTGGGTTTCAGAGAGCTTCACAACATTATACTGATACTGTGTAGTGGTATCAGGCTGGGAGTGTACTACATGCATCTCTATTGGCAGAATGTCGAGCAGTTACCATGGTGACACACATGTTTTTGGGAGCCTATGATCAGTTCTTTAGAGTCTTTATGGTCAGATTGTGTTAAAACAAAACTCTGGGAATTTCTTACATTGTTTTCAATCTGGGACAGTGTCTGTTGCGCCCTCACCTGGGAGTGTGACGTAATGACATGCTACACCCTGAAAACCAACTATTTTACTGTATAATGTTTGTTATACCTCTGCTTCCTTGAGTCTTCTCTCAAACCAGCCTTTGGTCCCCTCCATGGACTGAACCTGGTTCTGCAGCTCCTCCACCTTCTGCACCAGCCCCTCCAGTTCTTTGGTTTTAGCCTGAAGCACAGAGAAATATTTAATCCCACAAATGGTACGTAAAGGACAAAAATGAACAAATAAACTCCACAAAGGTATAAATTACAAATAAAATCTCCAAGAAAAAAGGGGGGAAGAAAAAGAAAATGCCTTTAAAATGTGGCTTTAATACTGTAAAAGATGATGAAAGGGAATGATGATGGTGAAAAGAACATTAGTTATGCATAGTGACTATAAGTGTTTATTAAACAATGGGGGTAAAAAAGAGAAAGGGAAGTTAAATTATGAGGGGGGCTAGCAGTGTGGTTATGCTCATTACCACATTACATTTTATTTAATTCAATTTGTGTGTGTGTGTGTGTTGGGGGGAGGGGGGAGGATTCTTGTTGTTTTACGTTTTTGGGTTTTGTTTTTATGTTTATTACTGTATTTTGTTAAATGTTATATTCTATTGTTATATTCTATCTTTCATTTAAAAAAATAAGATAAAATCTCCATGTTTTTAGTGGTCCTAGCACTACCTTCTCCTCCCTGAGTTGCTGCCGAATCTCCTCCTCAGACCTGTTCTTGTCTTCATGAAGTCCTCTGAGTTCTTTTTCATATCGAGCTCTTACGGCCAAAACCTGATAGGCAAAATTACAAAACATATTAACACAACTTTCAAATTTCAATAGCAAAATTTTCATTCATAAACACTGGTGTCCTGTATTTCACCTCCTTCTCGTGCTGCAGTTTGAGGTCTGACAGCGCCTCCTTGTGGTCAGACTTCTCCTGGTTCAGCTGCATGGCCATGTCGTCCAGCATCGATTTCCTTTTCTCGGCCGTCTGAATGTTCAAATAATCAATTCAAATTGTTTAAACAGAAAAGAAATTGAGTTAAACGAAATGCTCTGGCTTATGTTCTGGATTTCACTCTTATACCTTTTTGGCCTCGTCAAGTTCCCGTAACAGTTTGTCCTTCTCATGTCCCTCATCTGTGAGCTGCTCCAGAAGTTTCCTATTTGCAAAACTAGATTCCTACAGACATAAAAACATTCACTGTATTGAGTATATGTTGTTAAATACAGGATACTTGACCTGTTTTGACACATTTGTGATTAGACTTTTTAGCACCTGTAACTGTGACTGCAGGTCGTCCTTCTGAGCCAGTAAACTCTCATTCTCCACTCGTTTCTGCTGCAGCTCACTCGTCAGCGCCTCCTGCTGTTCACGAAGTAGGTTCATCTCCTGAGTTTTTGCTGTCTGTATCTGAACAAGGTAAAATACAAATGCATTCAACTGTTTTATATAGACTTTTCTAGCTTGTACATTATAGTAGTGGATGTTTACACACTGAGGACTTTGAAAAAAGCAGAACAAACAAGGCAAGGAAGGAGAAGCTGGTACTTTCAGATTTAGTGTGGAGTGAATCTAAAGGGCTGAACTTCTCTGTGACTAAGATTATGTTTTATTATTACTCCAGGTTTGACACAGGATTCTCTAAAACTTCATTGTACCTGTTCAAGAACGTAAATGTGACTCCTCAGTGCACAGTATTCCTGAAACAGTCACTACAGCTTAATATTACTTATATAATATTAATGCTATAAACACTGTACTGTATAATTCAGTGTATCATTCACCTGATATTATCTAAAAATATGCTATAAACAAACAGTTAAAGGCCACTTATCAGTTTTAGTTTTAAGGCTTTATAGTTTTACAGTAATGAGCACTGTAAATGAGCTCTACAGTGCACAGTTGCATATGATTATTTTTTGTATCTCATCCCCATTATATTCTAGTAAAAGGTTAGAAATCCATTTTTAATATCACTTTTGATATTCCTTTTGAATTCAACTTGTATTCTGTCCTGCATATTCGGTTTTACCTGTTCTAGTGCTGCCAGGTTGGTTCTCAGAGCATCGTTCTCCTGAAGCATGTGATCCACCTGCTCCTGACTCACTGCGCTCTGATTGGCCGCCTGGGCCACGG
>KN492655.1:2691-15445 GCA_000787155.1 Scartelaos histophorus
CAAACAATCTAAAAGTATATATGAATAAAATACAAACAAATACAAAAAGATAATGATAGCAATAATAACATTAATTATATTGTCATTACCTCTATCATTCTTTAAAAAAAAATAAATGCATTTGGGAGGGTTATATCTTTTACACACATATGTACATAATTTTTCCTTTTTCGTCTTTGTTTGTTAACAGCCATAATTTATAACCTATCTTGGGTGTCATTCATTGTTTTGCAAGTCTCAAGTAAGTCTCAAGTCTTTGACCTCAAGTCCGAGTCAAGTCCCAAGTCAAAGACAGGCAAATCCAAGTCGAGTCTCGAGTCACTGCCCCATAAGTCCAAGTCAAGTCCAAGTCATCAGCTTTGAGCTTCAAATCATTTAAAGTTTTTAAATTGAAGTACCAAAGTTATTATAGCTTAGATTTTTGCAATTTATATGAAATTTAAACTAAAGACTATACTTAAAAAGTCATGGTGTATATGTTTTTTAATGTCTTGTCAAGATCTTAGTGTGAATCATTACGGTCAGAATGGAAAGAATTCAGTTATCCTGTTGCGTAGTCAGCACTGAAATGGAAGAATCATGTAGTTTTACTGTATTCTACTGTATATTACTGTAGTACATTTGAGGATACCATCTCACAGTACTTCAATTACATCCAAAATAACAAACGGAGAAGTGGTAATCACATTTTCCAGTTTGTTCCTGTAAAGCACAGCACCATACGTATCAACTGTAAAGAGAAAAATATTTTCTAAAAACAGTAATTTTTAGAAGCATCAAGTCTTTCCAAGTCACAGGGCTCAAGTCTAGCCAAGTTTCAAGTCACTGACCTTCAAGTCCAAGTCCTTTCGAGTCCCAAGTCTTACCTCCTTCTATCAAGCCAAGTCTCCAGTCCAAAAAATAGTGACTCAAGTCAGACTCAAGTCCAAGTCACGTCTTGCAAGTCCAAACCTCTGGCTATGGCGACAGTCCTACCTTTTCACCATTCTGAAACCTCATATACAGAGCAGCACTTAAACCTGCAGGGGGAATCCTCTCACACACACTCACACACACACATCTGTATTGGTCGGTTTTAAATTAAAAACCTGCTTCTGTACCCTCAGGGCTAAAGGGCTGCATGACTCAGAGCTCTCACTGCTCCACAAATTATTAAAAATTAAACGCCACAACTTTGCTTTTAATTTGACATTTCCTGAGCGATTTCCTGACCTTTAAAACTTCATTAGCCAAGCCTCTAACCAGCCACAAGCTTTATAAAAACAAAGTATGGATCTGTTTCCGAAACATTTAGTCTTTCATCCAACCATGCAATTTTTCCGCACAAACACGGCAAAACATCACAGAGCTGTCGGCGCAAATAGATTGTGGTGCATTATGGGAGAAGGCGGTGATGGGGAGCCATAGAAGGAGACTGACGTTTAGCTGTAATAGGCTGGAAAACCATGATAGATAGTCCCATTCAAAATTGGACACGCTCTGTATCGCCACAGCAGGTTTCAAAGATGTATTGTCCATAAAGGCAGTTGAGCCAAGCGTGTGGGGATCAGGACCAGCCATGAAGTCGTAAAGAGAAGTGTCATTTTGGTAACGCAGAGGTCATAACTATTAACACAGAGGGCAGAGGTGTGGGACCAGGAGAGGTGTGATGAACAGGGAGCAGGGAAATATAGCAAAACAAAATATACTAGTGGTAGTAGTAGAAGTAGTAGTAGTGGTAGTAGTAGTAGTAGTTTATTCAGTCATCAGCATCACAAAACAAAACAAAACAAAATAAAACATAGACTACAGCCTCATAAATCATGACCAAAAGGGTTTAGGATGAAGTAAAAAGTATTTATAATGCCTAACTCAATTAAACAATGACAGTATTCCAAGAAAGAAAAGCGTTGTATGAACAGCAGGTTTACATTTACAAATTCACTTGAGACTTACTGTACATATAAGTGATAAAATATAAATTCAAACATAACAAAATTGAATGCATAATACATTCATTCCAAAGCTTTATAGTTTTCAAAACATAATGCTTCATACCATTTTTTAAAGGCTTCTACTGTTTGATCATTACTTAAATTGTTCCACATATTAACCCCTCTAACAGAAATACAATCACTTAGTTATTCTTCTTAGTTCTTATCTTAATTTTTTTCAAGAGGCCTGATCTTCTAAGGTTATACTGACTCTCTCTCTGCTGGAATAACTCCTGTAAACAAGGAGGAAGGATGAGATTATAGGCCTCGTACATCACTACAGCTGTACACAGGTCAACAAGATAAAAAAAAAAAACCTGAAGTACTTTTAGCTTAACATAAAGAGGATTTGTTGGTGCGTTGTAATTTGCATGACTAATAATCCTGATAACCTTCTTCTGGAGTAGAACATTTTTATTAATATAAGATTTATAAGAATTCCCCCATATTTCCACACTGTAATTTAAGTATGGAAGGAATAGACTATTATACAATAAACTAAGGGATTTTTTATTTAAAAGTCTTTTCATTTTGCTCATTATAGCAACACTATTAGCCAGCTTTGTCTGAATTATACTTATTTGGATTTTTGAAGTTTTTAATCTATATGAATGCCCAAAAATGTACTAATAGATACTCTTTCAATTTTTATTTGGTTTGTTTTAATATTAATTTGATTATTGATTTTTTTTATTTCCAAAGATAATATATTTGGTTTTTCCACATTCATTGAAAGTTTATTTTTATCAAACCACTCTTTTATTGTTGTAAGGTCATTTTCTACTGTGTGTAGAAGATGCCGTAGGTCTTTTCCTGAACAGCAGAGACTGGTGTCGTCCGCAAATGAAATACTACTTAATTTATCCACTGCCTCACAGACATCGTTTATGTACATAATAAATAATTTGGGCCCCAAGACAGAGCCCTGTGGAACACTGTGGCTAAGCACAAGTCTTTCAGAAGTGATACTACTTATATGTACATACTGATGTCTATCCTCATTATAGCTTTTCAGCCAGGATTTCAGCTACAATAGAGACTGCTGGTGTGGATACTGTGGATACTATAACTACCACTATTAGTACTACTGGAATATTACTACTGGTACATTTCAGCTGTAAAAATGTTTGATGAATGGGTTAGCAGAGGTGGAAAAACAAAATATATTATGACAATAATTAATGCTGGTGCTGCTACTATTACTACTACTACTACTTCCAACTCAATCCAACTTTATTTGTGCATTTTACCAACACAAAGTCTCCAAAGTGCTGCACAGAGTACGCACAATATAAATTAACACATAACACAATAAATAAATAAATAAATAAATAAGTAAGTCAATTGAATTAAAAACTACTGCTATTGTTACTACTACTGCTGCTACTGCCCTAACTTCTATGACTACATTTCAATTACCACTACTAATACCACTGCTACTTCGACGACTACATTTCAACTACTACTTATAGTACTAATACTGCTGCTGCTGTTACTGCTACTGCCTCTGCTACTATTTCTATGACTACATTTCAGCTAATGCTATTGCTACTGCTGCTGTTACTGCTACTACTACTACTAACACTTCTAACTATTTATTCAAATATTTTTACAACAACACAGGCAAGCCAATGTATATATTTTAGTCCAAGAATGTTCATTTTATCTTTATTATATTCACAAACTTTGGTTCTTTGTAAAGTTAGTATTTGTTGTTCCCATGTTGACATGTGTTGGCTGTGAGACTCCTCCTGACCATGGTTGGTTTCTCCCATCAACCAAAACATGCAACATCCTGCAGCTTGGTTTTTCACAGTCAAGAAGTTTGTTTTTCTAGATATTTTGGAGCATTTAAACACCCAAACTCAAACAAATGAATTGATTTTAGTCATATTTTTGCCTGAAATGCTGCACATATAGGCTGTATAATGAAGTGGACTAAGGGAGCGTGGCATCACCCATAGAGTTCAGCTCCAGTCAAATGAAGCTCACTGAGGCTGGCAGTTATAGGAGTGAATTTGGAGTTGAATTCCATAATTGCAGCTGAATTTCAAATTTATTTACAGACAAAGTAGCAAAATAAACACACCAGGATCATGTATAGTGGGTTATTACAAACATTTTAAGACCAAAATGTGCAGTTTTTTTAGTCACTTCAAGTCAAGAAACTGAAAAATTTAGTTTGTTTATAACTTTGACTAAAATCTTTCTCTCTTTTTCCTCTTCTCTGCTTTGTCCTTCAGCCAAACGACACAGATGTAAGTACCCATAATTCCACTTTCATTTTCTGTTTCCAAATGTACCAAGTCTAACACCTGCTGAATCGCGCAAAGTCAAATTCTCACCACGAAATTCACTCAACGCTCACTGCAGACTCAAACACAGTTAGAGACATCAATTAAATACAGAAATAGCATGCTAACACTGCACTAACAGGTACTGTGCCATTCACAAGTCAAAAAGATACTAACAGCTTCTCACTTCAGTTTGACACCTTTGTACAAGCACCAAGCAGAACATATGCCTCTAGACATCCACCTACAAATACTGAGAGACTTCAACAAAGAGACAACATGTGCTCTGTGGATCTGTCACATTCTGGGCAGAACAGTTATGTAAAAATCAGTTGGAAATTTACATTTTTCTGACCAATTTGGCAACTGTGATTAAAGAGTTCATATTACACTACTTTCTGATCTGTTTATGGTTCATCATTAATGAACCATTATGGTTCATCATCACAAACATTCCTGGTGCTTTGTGTTTTGTTTCATTCGCACATGTTTAACTCACAAATCTTGCATATTTAGGTTTTTCTCTCAAATTGAAATTACTCTGTTCCACCTTGTGATGTCCTGTCATACAGGAAGTGCTCCACTGTATTTTTAAACTCCCTATACCTTTACTGGGAGCATTTGAATAATTTCAGCCCTGGAATTGCCCATCTCTACTGAAGAAAAGGTAAAAGGGGCTGTTAAATATGCATAGTGTAAGCTGTATATCTTTGTATTTTTGAGCTATATAACAACCAGTAATTTAATACATGTAAGATAGAGCATGACAGTAATGTCATACTGTGGAACATTCCAGGTAGAGCAATAACATCTCCATAGACACAAGCAGGTGTCAGACCCAAAACCAAAAAGTTACAGAGTGCACCTTTAATTTGCTGCAGAAGATGGAACAGAGCATTTTGAGTTTTGGAGATACACAGACAGACTAATAATAAAGGATTAGTCAAACATGTGTGAATGAAACAAAACACAACTCCAAGCTTGTTTTTGAGGAGATAACAGGATTATAGCAAGTCTTAAAGATCACAAGAGTCAATTTTGTGTAATATAGAAGGATCACTAGACTACATGACTTGGTGTTCTACTGCGCATGTCTCATGCAGAAAGAGCTGCTGTCCCGTCTGATATCACACCAGTGTCTTGTAGTATTTCAGCAGAATTCAGGGGTGGGGCTAGTTGATCAGTCCGGCTACTGAAGTTTGAGACATTTCTTCTCATCATATACGTACTCACCTGCATTTAACACATTGATGTAAACCACTGACTGCACAGGCTGCGCACACATCCGCTGTGTTGCCAAACAAATAATCCTAAACCTTTAAGGTTTTGGCTGAATGTAGATTTAGTTTGTTTTTGTTTTTTTCCTTGTTTGTAATAACGAGTGTGATATGTGATCCTAGTGCTCTGATGCAGAAGGGCTTTGTCCTCTACGATGTGATAGTGTTGTAAGTACTAGTACTACTACTCATATTACTACTAATACTACTACCACTACTAATAGTAGTAGCAGTTGTGCAAAATCTTCTTTGTACTATTGTTGTAAGTACTCTTAGTACCACTACTGTATTTTTATTAATACACTCTTCCGCTATTACTAAATACTAGTATTACAACTAAAACATATACTGTACTACTATTACTATTACCACTTCTACCACCCTTACTTCCACTACCTATGCTACTACTACAAATAAAACCTTTAGATCTGACAACTACTCATAGTTCTTGTGTTGAAAATAATTCTACTACTTCTCCTTCTGCTGCTCCTACTACAACTACAACTACTCCTCCTATTACTAGTAGTACTACTAGTACTAGTGCTACGGCTATTACTGATGTTGTTATAACAAGTACCACTACTATTACTAATGCCTTCACTTCTGCTACTACTACAACATTACCCTTACTTCCACCATCTATGCTACTACTACAACTACACTAATACTACTAGTGTTGAAAGTACTGCTACTACTACTCCATTTTGCACCAGTTTGTCATAATTCTTTGTGCAGATTTAGTCTGCTTTGATCTAAAGTAAGAAGTGTTACCTGATTAGTGTAACTTTGATTCAGTATTCACAGCAGCCTGCCTCGTCTCTTTCATTCTGAGCCTCTCTTCTCTGCAGGATATTCAGTGCTACGTGATTGACAATAATGGGTTTGTCCTCATTTCAAAACAACGCAATGATGTAAGTACACTACACACACACACACACACGCACACACACACACGCACACACACACACACACACACACACACTCACACACACACACACACACACAGAATGCCTGAAATTAACCTTGATTTTATAGTGGTCTTAGACGTGTTGTTGTTCTTCTCAGCATTCAAGTACCTCTGAGGTTAAAGATGCATTGTGTAACTTTTCTGTCAACTGCTTTTCCCCATGTAGCTGTCATTGCTTTGTGTGGAATGTTTCACAGTATGGCACTAAACCTTTCTATCTTCACAGAGACCAAGTTGCAGGTCGGATCTGTGGAGAGGCGATGCCACTCACAGTCAGAATCCCTGTTTTCCTACATATTTTTGAGCTATAAAATCCACCTGTAATTGAATAAATGTAAAGTAGAGCTGTTTAATGTCATATTGTGGAACATTCCAGACAAAGCAATGACATATCCACAGAAACAAGCAGGCCACAAAACCAAAGAGTTGCACAGTGCACTTTTAAGATTGTTTGCTATAAAATTTTGAAATTGTAGTGATTATTTTTGGTGTACTTTTTTTTAGGCAGGGCGATTTTTGGGTGAATTGGATGGTTCAGTCATGACCACACTGATTCGAATGGGCATGTTCAAAAGGTATGTTTGTAATGGTATTTGTACTACTTACAGCTTAATACTAAAACACGTATTAGTTCTTTGTATTAAATCATATTTACTGGTAACTATTTTCTGATCTATGTTTTCAGTTTGTTTCCTCATCACAAACATATCTGGAGTTGTGTTTTGTTTCATTCACACGTGTTTAAAACCCTCCATATTTAGGCTGAGTTGTTCTATCAAACAGAAAACTCAGTTCCACCTTGTGATGTCATGTCATACAGGAAGTGCTCCACTGTCTTTTTAAATTAAATACACCTTCATTAGAATTATTTGGTTAATTTTATCCCTGGAACTGCCAATCTTGTCTGAACACGAGGTAAAATGTAGCTGTTAACTTGAAAACTACCACTACATGAGATCACAAGCTGAGGGTAACTGAGGAATTTGTGTAAGAGCATAAACCATCTCACCTGTTATAGTTACATCTCTTTCAGCTGTTTCTGGTCAGATTGTGTTAAAACAAAGCTCAGATTAAAGCCTAATTATTACTCATTATTACCTAAAGTATTACGAGATTTTGCACAACTGCTACTACAGTACTAACTGTTGTAAGTACTATTACTATGACTACAAGTATAACTCTTATTAATAGACTCCTGCGTTCAGTATTACAGACAAACTCCATAAAACTATCTGGATTAGTTTCTCTGTTGTGTATCCGAACAGACTTTCCCTGTGCGCTGTATCTGAGCCTGGATTAGTTGAGTTGGACTTCCCTCGTCTCTGTAGCTTTAGGTTTAGCTTCTTTGAGTGCTTTGACTTCACTTTAATGTCGGGAGCCTCATGAGTGATGCGCTATTTTTAAAACGGCTAAAAGATTTCTCCATGCTTCATTTGACACACAGGGTATTATGTAACTGTCTTTGCCTGCGTGAACTTCAGTGCTTGTGTGTGTTGCCATATCCCATTAGCATGTTTATCGGATTTCTGTCTCTCCAAGGACCAACAACATAGGGGAGAGGAGACAGTCATGTATATTAATATAATGCCATATGTAAATTATTTGGCTGTTGTTGCCAAGGACTTAAAGTATTTAAAATCCTGAAAATGCACGTTGTATTTTACATTTTAGCTCTTACATATATTTACATTCAATTTAAAGGTAATTAACAGTAGTTCTGCTCTTGATCAAGGCTTAAAGGGCCCATATTATGCCATTTTCTAATCTATTATAATGTTGTTTCCTCATCATAAACATACCTGGAGTTGTGTTTTGTTTCATTCTTACATATTTAACACACAACTCCAGCATATTTAGGTGGAGTTCTTCTCTCAGATAGTGTCATGTGGCAATACAGAAAAGCTCCACTGCATTTTTAAAGTCCATACTGCTTTGCTAGAATCATTTGGAGGATTTCAGCACTGGAATTGCCAATTTCTGCAAACATCTCGGGTAACACGCTCATCCTTCAGAGCTGAGTGCATTGTCCCCGAATGTAAGACTGCACTCACCGAATCCTCTTTTTCCTCTGTTGCTGTGAGTCATTGGACCTGCACAGGTTTTCAAATGTTTGGGCCTTGATAGAGGGTGGAAGAGTCCAAGGGTGCATGTGGTTACGTGTTTATAGAATAGTAGTTCAACACTGTAACACTACAGTAATGTCTGTTTTTAATTTGTTTTTGATCATTTTATCTATATACACTGAATTTGTATTTTAGTATTTCCACCAACATGCTCAGTAACTGCAGATGTAAATGAACATTTTTCTATAACCAGGCACCAGCATCATTATTGTATTGTTATGCACTATCCCTGTACAAGTAAAAAGACCATACCAACTAAAGGTAAACTGTAGCTGTAAACTTGAAAACTACTACTCTTGTGATATCACAAGGTGGAAGAGCATATTGAGCTTTAGAGACGTAGAGAGACTAATAATAAAGGATTACTGTGAATGAAACAAAACACAACTCCAGGTATGTTTTTGAGGAGGCAACTGCTTTAGAACATGGCTTAAAGCTCACAAGAGTCTATTTTTTTTGCATAATATACAACTTTTAAACTCTTCTCAGACATACAAGCCCATAGGCATGTTCTAACATACTGTATTTCTGAAGGATATTTTGTGATGTGGATATGTTTATCAGAAGAACCAAAAATAAAATAATAAAAAGTAAAAAATAAAAAGACTTGTCAATATTGTCCACACATTTATTAGCAATATAATGCTGCAAATATGGCAATGGGTAAATAGACGCTAATAATGCTGTAGTCAGTCTGAATCTGAAGCACTGGATGTACCATAAAAATAATTTGAACTTTCTATATGTATTTTATTTCAAATGGTGTGTGATTATTGCATACATTTTGAGAAGTAAGTAAACTTGATTTACATAGCGCTTTTCACAGACAATAATCACCAAGTACTTTACAGAGAGCAGGTACACCGTAAAAATAACATAGTAAAATAGGATCTTAGGACTCAAATAAAAAGTGTTCCTTATTTTTTGGGTCCACAGTCTCCCCTCGAGTTTTAAATCTGTATTATATGTTCAATCAGATGATGCTTGAACAATACTTTTTGCTTTTCTTGTGTATTTTCCATAGAGTCTCTTTGTTTGACTACCAGGCCATGTGTAAGATGCACTCACACTCGGTCAGCAGTGGGCGTCACCTCATCAGTGTAAGTAACATCTGTCATTTTTATTATATTTTTATGGATTTTACAAGACAATATATACACAGTTTACAATCAGAAGAATTTGACTTTGAAATAATAGTAAAAACAGTAACACAACTACAAAAAGTAACAGAAGAAAACAATGGGGAATAAAGACCTTTAAATAAATTCTCAAATTTCTCTTTTAAGTTAAAACATAATTCAGTTTCTCCATAATATAAATACATATAATGCATCACCTCTGCCCAGTTTTCCATTTGTGATTATCTGTATTATTTGTATTTATTTAAATATATTTTATTGACAAATTTGTACTTTTTGTTTGCACAGCCTCTCTATGGTTTGGCCTCTGCCCTGAAATGGTTCCTCTCCAACTTCCTTCTGTGAGTGTTGCTATTGGAAACCAGAACTTACTGTGGCATTTCTAAAATATATTATAATAAATACATGAATTTATACAATTTTACTGCTTGCTATCGATCACTGAATCTCATTTAAAGCTACACTATGTAACTTTTCCTTTGGAGTGTCCGTCACCTTCTTGGCTTCATAGAAATACAGTAGTCTAATGCCATACTGTGGAATGTTTTATGTACAGCAAAAGGCAAGGCAAATATGTATGTATTATTTGTGTCCAAAAGTAATTTAAAGTGCTTTACAGAATAAGAAATACGTAATAAATAAATAAATAAATAAATAAATAAATAAATAAATAAAAATTCTATGACGACAAGCAGGTAGCAGACAGTCCTGTAATTAAAATTAATGAATGAATAAAATAAAAAATAAAATCAACAAAGTTCAACATATGTGGATTTTTATTTGTGGGGTTTTTTCTATTAAAAAGAACAGGAGAATTGACACTGAAGGACTATATACAGTATATGCTTATGTTAGAGAGGTATTAGATACAGTAGAGTCAACACAAAAAAGTCTGTTACTGGTGAAGTTTTTGAAAACTTTCTCCAGCTTGAATGGTTCACTCCTTTAGATTCTCAAATAAAATTGTCTAATAACTGGTGGGCCCATTAAAATATTCCCCCGACTCGAGGCTGGGGCCGGGCCCAGAGTGGAGACAGTCTGTTCACAATCTGCTCAGGCTCTGATGGTCATTTAAACTTCTCTCTCCTCCTCTTTTTCTCTCCCCTCTCTCTCTCCTGCTGTCGCTTTCCCTCCATTCTTATCCTCTTATCTTTCTGCTTCTGTTGCTTTTCTTTTAATTTTTTGGTCCTTGATTCTGTCACTCTCTCTCTTTCTCTTTCTCTTTCTCTTTCTCCTTTTTCCCTCTCTTTCTCTCTTCTCTCTATCTTTCCCTTCCCTCTTTCTTTCCATCCCTGTTTCCTTCCTTCCCTCTCTCTATCCCTCCTCTATTTCTCCCTCTCCCTTCTCTCTCTCTCTCTCCTTTTCTTTTCTCTTTGACTTCCGCCTCTTCCTCTATCCCTCTCTCTCTCTTCCCTGTCCCTCTTTCTGCTTTCTTTCGCTCTCTCTCCATCTCTTCCTTCCCTCTCTTTTCTTTTCTCTTCTCTTCTTTTCTGTCATTCTCTACCCTCTCTCCTCTCTAATCTATCCCTTTCTTTCACCCTTTTCTTTCTCTCTCTATGCCTGTCCTTCTCTCTGCCTTCTTTCTCTCGCTCCTCTCTATCTCTCCTTTCCCTCTTTCTCCTCTTCTTTTCTGTCTTTTCCTTTCTCTTTCTCTATCCCTTTCTCTCATCCTTCCCTCTCTTTCTTTCTCTCATCCCTTTCTCCTTCCACTCTCTATTTCCCCTTCCCTCTCTCTACTCTTCTTTTGTCTTTTCCCTTCTCTCTCTCTCTCTCTCTTTCTCATCCCTATTCCCTGTTCTGCCTTTCCTCTGTCTCTGCCTTCCCTCTTTATTCTCTTCTCTTTTCTGTCATTCCCTTCTCTTCCCTCTCTCTCTTGCTCTTGTTCTTTTCTGTCTTTTCCTTTCTCTCTTTCTCTATCCCTTTCTCTCATCCTTCCCTCTTTCTTCCTCTCCGTCCCTTTCTGCTTTCCCTCTCTACCTGCCCTTCCCTCTCTCTCCTCTTCTTTTGTCTTTTTCCTTCTCTCTCTCTCTCTCTCTCTCTCTCTCTCATCCCAATTCCCCTTCTCTACCCTCTCTCTCCTCTCTATCTCTCCCTCCTTCTTCCCTCTCTCTCTTGCTCTTCTTGTTTTCTGTTTGTTCCGTTCTCTCTTTCTCCATCCCTTTCTTTCACCTTTTCCCTCTCTCTCTCCCTCTCTCTCTCTCTCTCTCTCTCTCTCTCCTTCCCTATATCCCTTTCTGCCTTCCCTCTCTATCTCTCCTTCTCGTCTCTCTCTCTTCTCTTCTTTTCTGCCATTCCCTTCTCTCATTCTCCTCCCTCTCTTTTTCTTGATAGGTTTCTTCTGGAGTTTAATATCTGCAGCCTGTGGCACACGGAGCACTTTGCTGAAGGTGAGCTCATCCTTAAATGTACCTGTCCACTGTGGTGTGTCTCTGCTCATCCTTCACCGTGACTCACTCTGACTCGCTCCAGCGGAAAACACCACAAAAATAAACACTACCGTATTTCAACCTAATGTCATGCTTGAATAACTGCACAATCATGTTTAAAGTGTCCATTTTCACCGTATGCCACGATGCTAACATTTCAAACTCGATAAGAAGATAAGAAGATAGTAAAAAAAAACATTTCTTTAGACAATTCAGTATTAAAGCATAGTACTTTTTGTTATATTTCCATGTAGCCTTATATCTGGTCCAGGGCGTATACTTGTCTATGTGCTCTTATACTTGTTCTGATACAGTCCAAGATCATTCTAAAACTATTCAGGAAAGCTTAATTTCTGTCCTGTGAATGTGACTTTTTTAGTATCGATACCTGTTCAAATGAGAATCTAGTTTCGATACTTGCGTTAATATCAATAAGTATCAATAAGCATTTTTTTTTTTACTCAGAATGGCATGCATCTAACAAATAAAGTTCCCTAGTGGATACATAGGATTATAGTTTATCTCTGTATCTCTCTGTGTACACACATATATATA
>KN492656.1:2976-14063 GCA_000787155.1 Scartelaos histophorus
TGATGCATTTTAGTGCATATTTGCTAAAAATCTGACTTTTGGGTCAAAGTTGTGTCTGTACCGGCCTCTTTAGGATCAACTACGGCCAGAATATTTGAATTTCCGGGTTGGACAAACAGCTGCGAATTGGTCAAATGCAGGTTATTACGTGATGAGCACAGACACCGGCATCTATGTGAGGAGCCCCTTTCTGCACCACTTCCACCTGGCACTACGATGTCCCTGGAGAAAACGGAAACGGCGTGATCCAAGAACAAATGTCCGCTCTGTTTCAAAGTTCTGAGACATTTGGTAAAAACAACTTCATTATTACGACGTTGCAACAGCATTAAAGGCACAGTATAATAAAATCATAACTCTTCATTCTGACGGCGCCATGTTGGATTGTTGTGGTTGTCGGTCGGCGTCGGTCATTGCTCCAGGGTCCACTTCAAACTCACTCCCCCAAACCCACCGGGCACAGCCCACTCTGGAGGATTGTTCTGATTTTCCTGAGGGACAGAGTAAAGCTTTGGGTTGTTAACGGGCCACTAAACCCCCAAATCACTTTTTTCTTCTGATTGTATACCCATCCCCGTATTGTGGCATTTTAGTGCATACTTGTTAAAAATCTGACTTTTGGGTTCAAAGTTTGTCTGTACCGGCCTCTTTAGGATCAACTACGGGCCAGAATATTTGTGTGGTTGTCGGTCGGCGTCGGTCATTGCTCCAGGGTCCACTTCAAACTCACTCCCCCAAACCCACCGGGCACAGCCCACTCTGGAGGATTGTTCTGATTTTCCTGAGGGACAGAGTAAAGCTTTGGGAGGGTGTTTAGTGCATCTTTAAATGAACTGTATGTAGCTGCACTCTCACAGTATCTCAATTACAACAAACCTGTGTTGCCAGAGCCTTAACCTGCAGATAGAGACACATACAAGTTTGTCTCGTTCTCTCATTCTCAGTATCTGGACAGACAGTGTCTCCAGTGAAAGCTCCTCCTGAATTCTCACCCTGAGCTGCAGCACTAGCACTGAATCAGGATTGACTGCAGGAGCTGGGCTTTAGGTAGTGACCACTCAGATCAGAGAAAGTCCTTCTAGGTTTAAAATCTGGCAACCCAAGTCAGAGACTCGTGTGAGGCTCATTCTACTTTTGGAAACTTTCCTTGTATCTGTGCACAAATGGCGTCAGGCTAATGACATTTGTAATAGAATTTTTTCCACAGCCAATCTAAATTTGAATTAATCTGACAGCCCAAAAGCCTCATATCCTTTTAAAGATTTACTGATTTACAGACTGGCATGAAATTACAGTTACAATTGATGGTCATTTTAATTTCCCAAATATTCAACATAACATCACTATTATTCAGTGTTTTCATTATTATTCAGATAAGATAAAATAAGATAAGATTTGCCTTTATTAGTCCCACAGTGGGGAAATTTCAGTGTTGCAACGCACAGTTCAAGAACAGCAGGAAAATGGAAACATGCAATAAAACAAGATATAAATAATTGGTCAAAATATTTTAAGAATAGAAAAAAATTATAATAAAAATAGACTATTATGTACAATAAAAGTAACAGTGCAGCAAATAAACAGAGTAAATCTCAGTAAAGTGACTTCAGTATATTATTTATTAATTATAACCCAAAGCAGGACAGACATAAGCCTGTCGATAACACATCCTCAAGCACGATATATTGATAGAAATGTTGAGCCCCAAAATACATTGTTCTAGTATTTATGTATTGAACAAGTCGATACTGTAATCATTGTGATAGGCCCAGACAGACAATTGAGAAAGAGAAAAAGCCCACAGTGTCCCTTTAATCCTGCTAAGAACAACTGTGATTTCCTTCCAATGAGCTTACTCGTGCAGACAGTAAAGCCTGAACAGCCTAGACGGTAAAGGAGCGTTAAGTCTCTAATCTACTGTCACTGATGGTTCTGTGGCCTTTTCCTGTTTAATCCTCCTGTCACTGATCAGGTAAGACTGCGCTAAAGATGCTAGCGCTAACGGTTTCTCCTACCGCGGAAAAGCGCCACAATCAATGAGCTAATGCTGAGGCCAGTGTAAAGACGATAGACGATAAATCACAATTGAATCTATGCTGCCGTTTCAATGGACTCTGGTACGAAATCGCAAAGTCTGCAATTATTTTTGACAATTTGGGTTATCTCCATGGGCTCTTGTTGTATTGGCCTAGCGAGAACCTGCTAACCCTGCAGTTTAGATCCCTGCGAATGTTCAGAAATGCATAGGATTCTTGTAATAGTTTAAAGAGCCTGTTTCTTATTTGCCGATGTATGTTATAATTAATGGTGGGCATAGATTAATTTTTAAAATCGATTAAACTCATTGAATTTTAAAAATTAAACTAGATTAATCTAGATTAACGCTGATGGGTCAGCAGCATAAACTGTATAAAAAGTGGACTAAAGTGCTTCAGTCTGTTACATCTTCACTACAATCTTCTCAGCCCTGTCTCTATTGAACTAAAGGAAAAAGGAACACTACCACTTCATGACATCATAAGGTGGAACAGAGCAATTATAGCTGTGAAGAAGACAAAATAATAATACATTATTACTTAAAACATGTGAGAATGGAACAAAACACAGCTGTGGAGTAGACAAAATAATAATAATACATTATTAGTTAAAACATGTGAGAATGGAACAAAACACAACTCTGGGGATGTTTGTGACGAGCGAACAACATTATAACATGTCTAAAAGCTCACAAGAATCATTTTTAACAATTTATATTTTAGTTTTTGTGGAGAGGCGACCCCGCTCACACTAATAATGCCTGTTTTTTGAGGTATTTTTAGCTATAAACCATCTATAATTTAATAAATGTATGGTGTGTTTAAAGACATATGATGAATATCTTACAGAGCAGGTTGAGCGTTAGGAGCGCCGATAAACAAAGCTAAAACATGTCGTGACCTGGGCTACAAAACCTACACTGAACTGTACAGCGCCTGTGTCTGTCCTGTTCTGGACTATGGTGCTGGAGTCTGGGGTTATTGTAAACAGACCCACAGTGAGAGAGCTCTGAGGTTCTTCTTAGATGTGCACAAAAAGGCCCCTAAACTTGCTCTGTTTGGAGATATGGACTGGGAACCTTGTGAAGTGACACATTTGTGATATGCTGCGGTTATGGAACAGGTTGGTTAATATGCCAGACAGAAGACTGACCAAACATATATTTAACTGGAGTCTGGGACATAAAACATAGGATACAGATCTCCAGTTTATTTACAGAAATAAGTACATCTGTAGTATCAGACAGGTTAGGAAAATGTATTTTGACAAGTCTAAACAGAAGTGGCACAGTGAAATCTTATGTAAACCAAAATTAAGAACATATATTTCAATTAAAGACAGCTTTGGTCCTGAGCCTTATGTCACTCTGAACTTGAGCAGAGGTCAGAGGTCAGTATGTGCCCAGCTCAGGCCCTGGAGACGGGGTGATTCCACACTCAGTCCTATAGCGTATACGTCCTGTGTGCCACTTGAAGGACATTGAAAGTGAAATGCATTATATGTATTACTGTCCTTTGTATCATATCCTGCGCTGTCAGTTGTGTCTAATGATTCTTACTGTTTGTTTGCCATGTGTGATGAGGAGAGATTGGCGTATCTGTTTAAATGTAGAGTTTTCAAGCTGGCTCAGTTTGTGTTGAAAGCCTGGAGCCTCTGTAAAAGGACACTTTATGATTGATGTGGGATCTGCTTATTGTTTCATGTGTCTTATAAGCTCATGCGGGCTGGGCACCAACTAAATGGTGCCTGACACTAAATAAAATAAAATAATAATATCCATAGAAATAAGCAGGTGATGGACCCCCTACAAAAACTACATAGTGAACCTTTAAAGCTACCTATTTCCATGGATACCAGCAGCCATTTGGTTACAGGTCAGATCTGTGGAGAGGTGAGAATGCAAGTAGCGATAAAATCTCACATTCTTATATTGTTGATTCTTTAGCTCTTCTGACACACTCTTTGTATTTGGAAGTGGCTGACACACACTGGACCTATAGATTAGTCATGTAAATCGCCCGCAAACAGTGACAGAAGATGAAGTGACGGTTCATTTGCATTGCAAGTTTACGCTGATAAAACCACACAGGAACTTTTTGTGAGTTTGCATGTTCCACCTGTGTCTGGAAAGTGAACGTTTAAGAAAATAATGTGGGATTTTGCCATTGTGATCAAAATTGCAATTAATTTCTTGAAACAAACATCCAGTTATCAATGTGTATTTCAAAAAGGTGTTGAGAGAACGTTGAAAAATGAACTGCTGAGCTAACACAAGAATCCCACGCATTTCAGAACATGTTTGAAGACAGTTTTTTTATTATTAACTCATGATATTTGGTTAACAGAAGACATTTGTTTACCTTAATAATTGACAATTTTGTACTATGAGCTAAAACAAAAGCATTTAAACATATAACACCTGCATATTTTGATGTTTGCTTAGTACATTTTATTAACAAAACTACAATTCAATGGTTTTTATAAAAAAAAAATTTTTATCTTGAATTGAAAATAGTATTAAAAGACATTGTGTTGACTCTGCAGGTAGTTTGTTTATCTGTTAGTGTGGAAAAGGAGCTGATTTTGAGGATTGAAGTGATGCCCAGGACTCAGTGGGAGATGGAAATTGTGTAGTGTATGTGCTAAAAATACACAGTAACACAGATAAATATAAATATATATACATGCAGTACCCATGATGACCACCAGGATGCCTGCAGGCGATTGTTTGCCTTTTGCCCATGAAGCATGTTCTAAAAATACCCCACTGCTCCAAAAACCAAGTCCTGTACCATTATAGTCATGGTGGTTTATCAAATCAAGATTCAGTCATTTTTTATCGTTTGTGATCAGCTTGTGACTTTTTACCTATTTTTTTCTATTTGAGTAAAATTTGTCTTACTGCTGTATAAGCAACCCTTGAGGACAAAATAAGGCCTGTCTGTGTGTAATTATAAAGAGTTTTAATGTCCGATAATCAATTGAAACGCACGTTAGCATGCTAGTAGCCGTTAGCTTTACCGTTGCAGCAAAACTCCCCATGTTGCCTTTTAATGGAGATGTCTGCAGCCAAATAAAAATTGAATCAAAAATTGTGATAAATCAATTAGGTTGTCAAAAATATGGAAAATCAGATACTACTCGATGCAAAAACTAGTATCGAAACTGAGCAGGTATCGATACTAAAACGTCACATTCACAGGAGATAAATTAACTCTTCCTGAATCGCTTTAGAATGATCTTGTGTTGTTGCCGACTTGGATCATAGATATGACGTCATGACCGTTTTATTATGTTTCCTGTGTCCGAAAAAAACATGGACGCTAACCAGAAAACCGTTGTTGCCTCAGCATTAGCCAAGTACCAGACGCTCCAAAATAAGTCTGTGCTTCAACTACACAACCTCAAAGAAGAATTCAGTATAAATTGTATTAATGATTCAGTATATTAGTCAAGGGAAAGCGTTGGCATCGCGCGATATTCGATCATTCTGGCACGTTAGCTAGCAGGAAAGGGACTAAAAAGATGGATGACAACAACTACCAAACATAGACTGTATAAAAAAGTGGACTAAGCGAGTGTGACGTCCCCACAGTGTTCAGCGTCGCTCACATGAGGCTCCAGATGCTTCACGGTTACAGGAGCCAATCTGGAGCTCTATGTTATTAATATAATTTTTTGACTAACAAAACAGTAAAAAAAAAAAAAACAGGATCATGTAAAGTGGGTTAATAAGAACATTTTAAGACAAAGATGACGAAACTCACAGCAGCAGGTACAGAAAGAAGAGCAACAAGATTCTAATGTAAGTCAATGCAGAGTCAGAGAGCTGGAAGAGCCTCCTGGAGCACTTCCTGTTTTGCACACGGTGGCTAATTCGTTAGCTATGTCCATTCATATATACGGTCTATGCTACCAAACCCGAAGGCAGTGATACAGACGCATTAAGGTATTGCAGTAACACGAGTGACTGAAATTGTCATTTAATCCACCAAAGCGTCCAAATACAACAAAAACACTTCATACTAGGGCTGCACGATATTGAAAATGAATGTGATATGCAAGGAGAACAGCCGTAGGCCACAACTTTATTACAGATGTTTTTGCGACTGTACCTGCGTAACATTGGTTGCTGAAGTTTTTGACTGAATAAAATCACTGTATAGCTCCCTGTGGTTGCGTTCGAGGTGGCTGTGTAAGTTCGTCGTGTTTCCTCTCGACGTTGCGATAACTTTCCGGCACGACTTGCACAGCACTTGCGTCTGTGACACGTCGTCCCGTCTGAAGCCAAAGTCCCAAATTCCGGAGCTGCTGTGCTTTTTAGGCACAAGTTGTTGGCTGTTGTCGTCTTCACTGACTTCTTCATTAGCCGCCATGGTGACTGTAGTGTTTTCCCGTCATGCACTGCGAGTCCACGCGCTCGCTCTAGCTAGCAAGACATTACGTTTAAGGGCGCGTCGGAATTGTGAACTCCAGAACGCAATAAACTCACGATTTACACATAAAACAATTAAAAAATATCGCGCATCTTTGCGATGTGGATATCGCACGTGCCATTATCGCGATGACGATATTTTTTCGATATATTGTGCAGCCCTACTTCATACTATCTTGGATTTTGTCTCAGAATTCAGAAAAGCTCAGAGGAGACCGGGCAAGATTTCTGTCGTCTGAGGAAAAAGGGCGTGTCAGTGACTTGATGTTGGATGGATACATTAATGCACCATGTATCAGAAGAGGTATAAGAGCCCATAGACGTATACGCCCATGAACCACTATGGAAGCTATAATATTATCTTCATTATTACATATAATATTATACATTCTTTTGTTATCGTACATCTCCAGACTTTTTAATGGGGGCAGATATTGCAGAGAGACCAGGCAATATTCCTCTGTACATAACATTATTTTGAAATCAGATCTGAAACACAATGGCGTACAACAGAAGCGAATCCATGTAGCGGAGCCGGAGTTTGAGTGAATGAGACCCAGCCCCCGGCGAGGACCTGTCAATCAAACCCTCGTCTCCAGGGCGAAGGAGGGAGGGGGCGGGACTTCTGCTCCCTGACAGAAACATGTCACCGCACAGAAAGCCGCGATATCCCACAATCCTTCAGTCCCGCAGGAGGGGGAGGGGTCAGAGGGCGTGAGTGACAAGAGAGGATGAGGCGGAGAGGGGTATTTCAAGTGCCCCCCTTTTCGCTTTGAAATTTAAATTTAATGTTTTATCTAGAGATGGTTGGATGGTTTCGGATATTAGCGCAGATATTGAACATTTTGGAAGATAACGGTTCAGTCGATTTCCCATTTTGGTTTGTAAATTTGTGTAATAAGTTGGTTTACTGCCCAAAACTTCTTATAATATTGAACATGTATTTTTTCTGTAATTACTTAATGATTTTGTATTTACTACATCAGATATTGGCAGATACTTAAAGCTAAAGTCCAACATCGGTATGAAGAATAGAAAAAGCAGCCAAATTAGCTTGTAAACTGTAAAATGTAAAATGTGTATATTATATCGCTTTGTATTGTATCATAGTACTTCTTTATATTAATTAATACTATTAAGCAGCTGCAGTAGTAGCAGAAATAATAGTATTAGTAGCAGTTACAGCATCAGTACATGTAGTATTCCTTGTTTCTCCTACACTTACTCCACTATTTACTCTTCCTCTTTAGTCTGTGTGTGTTTAATCCTTTCTGAGCTGCACTAATTAAATGTAATTGACTCAACTCTAATTGAACGCACAGAAAACAGGCCACGGTTTGTTTTACAGTATCGAGTCACTGCCGATCTGCCTCTCTTTGTCCAAGCTCCAAAACCGTGTAGTCTTCTACTGACCCATATCTTTGCTTTTTCTGCTTTTTAGGCTCCGGGCGACATCATTGAAGTGTCTAGACGGTATTTGAAGAAGAAGAGGCGAGAGGGACGAGAAAGGGAGAGAGCGGTGCATTGTGGGAGCTGAGCCAATGACTACGGGGGAGTGAGGATTGATTAAAATGGGGTAAGTTTAGCTGAGAAGGCACAAAGCCAGATTTCCATTCATTAAAAGAGGAGGCTTCAGCGGAGGCAGCACAGGACAGTGTCCACTGAAATACACAGCTCTGGGTGAAATGCACAATACACTATTTTCAGACACACTGGAAAATAAAACTGACATATTTACCACTGAATAATGTGCTATCCATTCAATTATGTCTAATTAGAGAAGAAAAATTGAAATTACACACATTCCAAGAGCGGCGTTTTTATTTTTTCTCACTAATACCGTGCCGTTTGAAGCTCAAATTGCATGACGAAATACTGAAACGTACTCCTTTGATTTTAGGAAAGTCACTGTATTCTTAAAAGCATCAAATAAAAAAGTAACTAAACCTGAATACAGTTACTCAAAATTCATTTTGGGAATATGTGTATTTAGTAGGGGTCTAAGAAAAAAATTATGTATTGTGTACAGTGATATATTGACGTACTTCATTGGACAGTTCTTGTATTGATTCAAAATTCATCCGTATTGATTAAACTTAAATTATATTTTTCACTAAAATCATTAGTTACATTCACTTTTCTGATGATTTAAACATTTTTATCAATTTTATTTCATAAAATAGAAGTAATTGATAAATTGCAATATATCGTCCTGTGTGTTAGTATTGTGATATATTGTGATATATCAAATCGTGACATGCAGATCATGATATGTATTGTTTAGTCCAGGGGTGGGCAAACTTTGATCTTGTGGGCCACACAGGGTTTTAAAGTTTGATGGCAGGAGTATTTTGAATCAACCTCAATAACGGGGAAAAACAGAAAACACGTGCTTGAAATTCAATTGAAAATCATTGCAAAGCATTACAACAACAACATGTATCTGCCTTTCAAGTCCCACGATATTTAAAACACTGAAAATGAATGTGGTCATAGAAGTCATACAAAAATGAGGAGTTGAGCAGTCTTTTTACATGTTGATTTCATTCAGTGCTAATGAATAAAACGTGAACGACTCTGCCTTTGCGCCATCTACTGGAAAACGCCAAAATTACAGGGAAAATGAAACAGTTTGCCCACCCCGGTATAGTCCGACTCAAGGCAACGCACACCCCTGGTATCTAGTTACATCCCAACTCTGTTAGGATATTAGCCCAAGTCGTGACAGCAAAACTTTACAGTTGTCTCTGAAATCTGCATATAAACTGCCAAATTAGAATGCTACAAATGTGTTAGGAAAGTGAGGAATAACTTTGGAATACTGCAAATAATGACCATTTCTGTTTTTCCAGTTTTTAAGACGATAAAAATCAAGTGCAGTGCTTTTAGTGAGTTTAAATTGTCTAATTTGGGGTGGATATGGCTCAGGTTGGCGTTTTATCACAAGTAATTGTTGTAAAATGACGCTGTGTCTTTGTGCAAGACACTTCAGGACGGCGCAAACAAATACATTACGTTTTAATAAGATTCAGTCACGTCTAATCGTTAATGAACAACTTTTTATTTATTGGTTTATTCGACAGGGTTAACATTTGCATGAAAAACAGCAGATAGAAGACTTTGAACGAACAATTTTTTATTATATTTAGTGCTAAACATAAAAGGGAGCTGTTAGCATTTTGAACTTTGGAGACGTAGACAGACAAATAATAATAAAGGTTTACTCACTGAAACAAGACGCAACTCCGGATATGTTTTTGATGAGGTAAAATATAGCTGTAGCAACATTATAACGTTGCCTTATAATGTCTTAAAGGCCCTTTGACAACATAGTATTGTATTATTTATCATTGTTTGCCCCTTTTTTTAAACTGAAAATATGAATTAGATTACTGCGCATCACTTCACAGGCTAAAAAATACTCTCCATTCACGTTCACACCGCCGCAACTCTAAACTGTTATAACATCGAAAAGGAGATTCTTAACCTTGATATAACTCCATATAGTCGACCATCACTCAGAGTTGAATTCACTTTTCATTGCCAGGCCCGTTGCGTCGCGGGACGGAGGCCTGATTTAGTGCCGTGGTCGTGGGGATGACTTACTCCATGCTCTAGTCCGGGGACCTACAGCGCTAACGATAATTCAGCTAAGAGCGGCTTTCTATGCTCCGCCACAGTCAAAGCAATTAGACCCACGCTACAAATCAGCATCTTAACTTCACTGGTAGCTGCACTCTGCTGAGTACATGATAAAACGAGGAGCCCGGAGGTAGAAAACTATTATAAACACTATAAATTGCAGGGCTAATACTGTATTTTTTAATGTAATACAGCCATTTATATGCATGGTTTAAATGTGTTGTGAGGCTATAGATGAATCTGCTGACTATATGATTAAATGGTTTTCCAGGAACGCACAAAGAGAACTGAATCACTCGGCTATTTGAAAGGACCGTATACAGAATATTATAATAAACTACACTTATATTAATAGTGGTACATTTTATTTTTTGCACCATATATTCTAGGGATGCACTGATAATATGGTGGTATCGGATATGAGTGTCAATACTGAAATTTTTGATGGATCGGATATCGCTTCGGTTGATATCGGTTCAGTCGATATCCTATTCTGTTTGATCCATTTGTGTAATAAGACGATTTACTGGACACTGTTGGCCCAGACACCTTGTAATATTTTTCAAAGTTGTTCTGTTGTTACTTAAAATGTAAAAAAAAAAACATTATATTATATACAATATTATTATTATTGTTATTATTGTATATATATTGTTTTTATTATTATTTTACTATAGACCATGTGTTTAAAGGAAATAAATGATAGTTTTTATTGTTATTTATTTAGTCTCTGCTCTAGTATCAGCTGATATCAGATATAAATTCTTTGAAAATTTGTAAGCAAAAACCTCCTAAATTCCAGATGGAGGCAAAAGTGAAGTGTGAAAACTGTGATTAACTTCAGAATATTGCAAATTATTAAAAATCAAGAACAATTTGGAAAGTGAAAACCACTCAGATCCATGTAAATGATTCAGAGCCCAGTTTTAAAAAAAAATTCAATTGGGTTTTAGAGTATTTGTTTATTTAACAA
>JACN01012317.1:0-21379 GCA_000787155.1 Scartelaos histophorus
GTATGATTTTACATTACTTTTCAGCATGTGTAATTCAGACAAAATTCAAGTTGAGAAATTCAGATAAAACAAAACAAAAAGAACTCAGGTTGCCAAATAAGATACTTTTCAGCATCTTTAGTTCAAAACAGACAAAATTTAAGTTGAGAGATTCAGATCGAAAAAAAAATCCCGTTGAGAAATTCAGATAAAACAAAACAAAAAGAACTCAGGTTGCCAAATAAGATACTTTTCAGCATCTTTAGTTCAAAACAGACAAAATTTAAGTTGAGAGATTCAGATCGAAAAAAAAATCCCGTTGAGAAATTCAGATAAAACAAAACAAAAAAGAACTCGGGTTGCCAAATAAGATACTTTTCAGCTTCTTTAGTTCAAACAGACAAAATTTAAGTTGAGAGATTCAGATCGAAAAAAAAATCCCGTTGAGAAATTCAGATAAAAGTTTTATTTCTTCTGCTTTTTGGCCTCTATAACCATGGCGCCCACTGGTGTTAGCAAGTTCCCATAACAACAGAATGTGCGGTGAACTTTGACCTGAAAGTTTTGATCTGATCTGTATTTCTCAACATGAATTTCTCAACAGGATTTTTTTTATCTGAATTTGGCAACTTGAATTTCTCAACTTAAAAAAAAACTTTAAATTAATGCAAACCATACCCACCTATCACATATATTGCTTTTTTTTTGTTGTTTGTTTTTTTGTTTTAATTATTTCCATTTCAACCATATTTATTCAAATTATTTCATTCATTGGGAAATATTCTAATTCAAAACTTCTGGCACATCTATACTTCCATAACCCTTTATTATTATTAGTGTGTTTACATCTCCAAAGCTCATGCTCTGCTCCACCTTATGATGTCATTAAATTGTAGTTTTCAAGTTACTTTTTACCTTTAGCTCAGTTCAGATTGGCAATTCCAAGGATGAAAAAGTCCAAATGATTCTAGTGAATGCGTATGGAATTAAAAAACACATGACTTCATAAGGTGGGACAGTGTGATTTCAGTTTGAGAGAAGAACTCAGCCTAAATATGCAGAGTTTGTGTGTTAAACATGTGTGAATGAAACTGGGTACGTTTGTGATGACAAAACATGAAACATAGATCAGAAAATAGACACAGACAGATTCGCTGACATCCAATTCCTCGTCTTATTATGATTGACGTTTCAAGTCCTTCTTTTCTTTTCCCCTGGAGTGTTTTGCATTAATTGAAAAAACATTATTCCTGTTTTGTTTTTTTTCCAACTCCAGTAAACAAATAAATCTATTGTCATACTAGACCTTTAAACGTCTGCACCTTGAAGTTTTTTTGTTCTGTTTTGGGTTTTATAGTAAAGAAAACCAATAACAGCACAGCACACGCACTTTACCTCAACACAACTCAGTTTAATTGTACTCTGCCCTTTCATTTTTGGGACCATTTGACTTCAAGCGAGGAACTTCAAAACAAAATCAAGAATTTCCCGAACAACAAACTAGCTTTAAATTATGTGCTACAAGCCAATTTGTCACTTTTTGTGCGCGGTGGTGTTGGAGCTGGCAGCTAATGTGTAAGAACAACACACTGGAGAGCCCCATTAACTACTACAAAGGACTACAGTACATGCATCTGAAATGGCATCTTCAGGGCAAAGAAAAACAGCCATATTTTATCTGCCAACACCTCAAACTACAGAAAAGAACAGTGCAGGGGCAAGCCGAGAGTCACTGAAGCCTGTGCTAACTGTAGGCATGCTCTGTCTGAGGTTTTGTTCGACTTTAATGTGAACTTTATTTGAACACATTTTGACCAGAAAGAACAGAAATAGTTGGAAATACAACAGTGTGCCAATTTGTGCAGTTAAATAAATCTCTCACACATAATTAGCCAAAATTTTTTCTGTTTCTTGTTGTAAATCAAACACCTACACAGGACCATCAAAGCTCGCGTTGCTCATAAGCTCCTGAAAAGATGCCGTTAAATCCAGTTTAAAAATGTTTCATGAGTTTTCAGATGATCTTAAAATGTATTTGGGTGTTTGTTAAAGGTTCTATATTATGCAAAATTACCTCTGGAGCTTTAAACTCAAAATGCTGCTCCACCTGGGGATGTTTGAGAGAAGAAGTCAGCCTAAATATGCAGGGTTTGTGTGTTTAACATGTATAAAAGCTAAACAAAACTGCTTGCAATGAGGAAACAATTATAACATAGATCAGAAAATGGAGCAGTGCAGACGCTTTAATGAGTTCATTGTGTCTCTATGTTAAGTGGTGAATATCCGGCCAATATACAATACATATAATCCGTGCAGCCACAGGGAGCGGCTCACCTGTTCTCCGCACACAGGCCCTTCTTCAGGTGGCAGTAGTCCCCTGTGTACCCATGTGGACACACACACAGGTAGCCCCCCTCACCGGTCTCGATGCAGGTGGCGTTAGCGGAGCAGGGGCTCGACGAGCACAGCCGGGTGTCTGCAGGATAACAAACAAACACGTCTGGCTTAGAGATGTATCTATATATAACTTATCCCAGATTTTACACATGTAAAGGTCAAAGTAGGGAATAGAGATGTAGCATTATGCATGATGAATATGAAGATGGAGTTGAGGAAATGAAATTGGCTCTCAATCTGGAGTCCAAGGCGCTGTGCCTGAACTGAACTACAATTTCAAATGGTTGGCAGTGCTTTAAAGTCATTCCTCACTTACCTTATGCATTCAGAGCATCCCAATTATTCACCACCATGAATTTATAAGAGCTTTTCACAAATTTCAGAGACAAAAGCGCAGTTTTGCCATGACATTAAATAAAAACTAGCATGTTAACGCACATTTCTTGATTATAGGTTTTATAATTAGATGCAGACAGTACACAGCAGACACATTCTGACCTTGAGAGCTGCTTATGCTGTATGTCTGTATGGAGGCAAGAGGCATTTCACTCGTACACATGGGAAAATCAGATATAGGGCCTTTAATTTTCATTTCATTATGACAGATTGTGTAAAGTCTGAGTATTGATTTAGCATTGAGAATTACAAAAAAGAAGAAATGGTGATTTTGGTCAACAGCAAAAGAACAAAATGAGCTTCTCACTTTGGATTCTCTGAAAGGAGCACTATGTCACTCTTGGAGGGTCCTTCAAATGCTTTTCTCCTTGGAGATGTTATTGTCTGGAATATTTCACAGTAGGGCATTAAACCTTTCCATCTTCATGAAGACCAAACCAGACCAAACTATAGATCAGATCTGTGGAGAGGCGTCCCCGCTCACAGTCACAATGCCTGTTTTTCTAGATATTTGTGAGCAATAAAACCATCCGTAATTGAGTAAATGTAATGTAGAGCTGTTCAGTGTCATAGTGTGGAACATTCCAGACAGATTCCATAGAAACGAGCTGGTGAGGGACCCCAAACCAAAAAGTTACATAGTGCGCCTTTAAAGGAGCGGTGGAGGCAAGCAGTTATCAACATCAGGCCAGATCTGTGGAGAGGCAATCCCACTCACAAGACTGCAGCTTTAGCAATAACATAAATTCACCTATAATTCCATAAATGCAAGATAAAAAAAAGCTTCATCTAGTTAGTTTTGGAATGTGAGAACAAATAGAAAAGCCTCAATAAAGCTAGCATTTCAACAGTACAGCGAGCCTTCCCACACTGTCACTATAAATACCCTTCGACCTGAGTACAAACGAGCTAGAAAAGACTTGTCTTGTACTGCAGACAGACAGAGGACAGTGCACAGGCAGGAGGTCAAACTGCCACCAGTCAAACCAGGGATTTTACTCTGCTCTTTCATCCAATGCTCCAGGCACAGATGACTTTTAAGACAAAGTTTTCTCACTAATGAGAGGTTTTGAATGTACTTTTGTAAGACAGTGACCTTGTGTTCAACTGGCAATACTAAAATAGTCTCTAGACTAGAGGTAAGATGTTGTTTGGGTTTAAACAGAGATGTTAACTAAATGCGCCTCCTTGAGTTGTGGTTTAGTTTAAAGGTATAATGTTTAACTTTTCCAGTGAAGAGTCCATCAAATGCTTTTCTACATGGAGATATTATTGTCAGGAATGTTTCACAGTATGGCATTAAACCTTTCTAACTTCATGGTGACCAAACTAGATCAAGTTACAGGTCAGATCTGTGGAAAGGCGACCCCACTCAAGTCAGAATGCCTGTTTCTCTATGTTTTTGAGTTATAAAACAACATGTAATAGAATAAATAGAGTAGAGTAGTTTAATGTCATACTGTGGAACATTCCTGACAGAGCAATGATGTATCCATAGAAACAAGCAGGTGACTGACCCCCAACCAAAAAGTTACATAGTGCACCTTTAAGCACTCATGACACTGTCTCCATTTAAAAGATGGATAAGACAGAATATACTGGGGCTGCAAGTAAACACAAGTAAAAGTGTGATTTCAGTAATTAATCTGTTCCGTGGCAAATGTTAAATGGTTATTTAATTACCTTCTGTTCAGAGCACTTGTTCAGCTACTCAAACCTAGAGCCTAGCCACTTTTTTAATCAGCTTTGAAAACAAAGTGTTTAAAAACAACCCCAATAAAATAACACAATATGTATAATTTTGATTAAAATTATTAGCCAGATATTTGTTATTCTTATTTTTCTCATCATCATGCATTATTCAATTCTCCAAAACAATAATTACAGTATTTTAAAAAGGCTGTTTTGACCACAAGTTATTATAGTTATTGTCGGTCAAGTGTCTTGCTCAAATGTGCAAGCAAAGGTTTGAACTGGCTACCACTTGGTTAGAGGGTAAAGGTATCAAAAAACCCACTGCATGTGCCATTGTCACCCTGAATAAAGATAATATGTATGTGCAAGAGCACTAATCAGGTAATAATGATGGGGAGCACACCGGCAGAGTGGTTAGCCCTCCTGCCTGTTACTGCGGAAATGATTCACCAGAGCTTTGGACCACTCGTACCTCTGAACAGGGCTGAATTCATTATATTAATGAGTCACGAGGTATGCCTTTCCAAATGAAATGCAAATTGAAAATTACAGGCTCACATTTACGGTGGAGCCTTGAAGACCACAATCGATGAGATAAAAGTAACGTTTCCACTCATAATTGCGGCTGATTTTCTCTGTAACAATTTTATGCACAGAGATTATCCATTTGAAACAGGTTTGAGTGGAGACTACATTAATACCTGCTACGGGCCTGAAACTGAATCCTTTACTGTGATTATAGTTAAATTGGCCTTTGCAACAAATAATTTCAAATGATAATTTCCTTTCAATTTCAGTTCTTCATGATAAGAAATTTTGAAATGTGATCTATTGCTTAAGTAAATGTAGATGAAAAACAATAGTATTGAAACTAGTTTATGCCACTTACATAATAACTGAAGAGTAGATTTAAACCACAGAAACCATTCTAAATGTACTATAGTGTTAAGAAAAAACTAAAGCTGCAATAAATAAACAAACAGTAGAAGGAAACACTTTAGTACTTAGCTTAACATTATTAATCAAGCCTTTTATTTAAATCAGCTTAAATCTCATTATATATCCAAAAAATAATCAGTAATGCAAGAAAATGTACACACAATAAATACTGACCCCAAAATATTGTTCCAGCTTTCATATTTGAATGATGTATAGATATAGTAATTATGGGAACAGGCCCATTCCTCAGGCCTGTGCTGTAAGTACGAGTGTCTGTAGCTCGGAGGTAATGTGTGAAATGAGATTTTGAAATTAGACGTGCATTATATCAAAACTGAAATCCAAAACAAAAACTATTGTGTTAGCGTAAATGCCTTTAACTCAGAAAATGGAGCGTTTGAACGTACAAAAAGCTGATTTTAAAGCTGATGTTAAAGTTAAAGCTGATGTTTGTCACACAGGATGGGGAAAACAATAAATATCTTAACAAACTTTAGTGGATGGTTTGTGCTGCTCTATGTATCTATGCATAAAACTGCAAACTATTCCAGAGTGATATATTTCATGCATTCCATTATCATACAAAATTTTCAATATAAACTAAGTGACAAAAAACTATGGTATTACGCACTATAAATCCAAGGGCAAAAGCATGGCAGTGATTTCAATGCAGTGACATCTTAATAAAGGTCCATGAGAGATGAATTATGATACAGCATCGACCTTCACACTCTTGACTTCACAATGACTGATAGATACATGACCAAATGAAACACCAGATCTACATTTAGCACAGTCCTTGAGCAGAGACGGAGGTAACTACCCACTGACCGTCTCCTATAGAAGTGACCTGATTATCCCGAGCAGAGGGCGTCCTTGTCTCTGCTGTCTGTGGGCCCCCAGTCTGCGATACAATAAAACACCACTACAACGAACTAGATCCTTTAGTGTGTGACAGGCTTTGATTATTCTCTAATTTTGACTTCATTTGATGGAATAATACATGTTATAAATATCAATTATAGTTTTACATCAATAAAGAACCAATAAAAAATATGTTTAATATTTTAGGAAGTGGAGAGTTCCATTTTAGAGAGTCCCATGTTGATGACATCACACTAGGGACAATTCTATCCAAAAGACACAATAGAATTTACACACATGAAGCATTATTTCAACTTTTCTTAAATTTTTATTTGACAAATAATAATCTAAGTACAATAGGGGGGTTTTGGCGTAGTGTTCTACATAGTTGCTAGATAACAGTTAAGAAGTTAGTGATTTCCAACCAGGAAGTAACATTTTAAACCTAAAAAATGGTCAAACTGGAAAGAAAATGTCAAATTTGTATTAAAATCTTAAGTAAAATGATCTAGAGTATGTTTTAATGAAATGGGTCATCTACTCATGTCACATGCTGCTAATTCTTCAGTTAAAATAGTTTCAATACCCTCTGTTACCATCAGAGGGCACCAGACAGATAACCCAGGCATTCTTAGTGAAAAGGAAAGTCCATGTTTTAGCAAAGTGCCCTCTGTAAAAATGCATTAGTAGTCACAAACGTAAATGTTTAAAAAAGGTAAATGTGCAAATATTTAACAAACATGAAAGGTCAAACATATAAGCTACACTAATGCATTAAGTGCCCTGTATTCAAACAAACTTAGAGCAAGTCTTATTGCAATATAGGAAATATGAATAAGGAACCAACTTTAACAAGTAAACATTATTAATTCATGAAAAATGTCCCAAAAATGTACTTTTATATGGAACACGCTCATGTTATCAGCCATGCTCCTCCCATGAAAACTCCCGTTTCATAGATCGCCTATTGTAAAGAAACATTGTTTGAAATTAACAAAGAAAACAGATAGTATTTGATTTGAAAACAATCTCATTTGGAAACATTCCCAAATCCATCTTGTTCTTTTAAGTTGGACTCTCCTGAATGTGAGTCAGTTCTAAGACGTGAGAATAATCCTGCTCGTAGATGAGTGTGATTCACTGTACGAGACTCACCTTGGTCACAGAGGCTGCCCACCCAGCCCTCCTCGCACACACACTGCCAGGCCTTCTCGCAGGAGCCGTGCACACAGCCGGGGAACGCCACACACCGGTCACAGTTCTCCCCCTGCCATCCGGGTTTGCACCTAAACACAAGTGGTGTGACGGTGAACTATTAATACCCCACCCACAGAGCAGAGTGGCAACAGTGCTGTCAGTGCAAACGCTCAGAGCAGGAGATGGGAGATGGGGACTGGGCTTACTGTACATCAGTGGCTTTTGTGTGTGTACAATTCTAGGTTTTTCTCTCAGAAATGAAGGATATAGAAAATGGAAATTCTATGTATCAATTCCAGCTCTAAATAGGACTGCACAGTTTAAGAAAAGTGGTATTTTTCTGACAAGTATTGTGGTTGTGGTTAGAATTATGATTTATGAATACAAAGTAAGATTCAAAACACACCCAAGTACATTTACATACCAGCAAATACTACACTGCTAAAATATTACAAGAATTCCATGTATTTCAGAACATGTTCTGTTCTGAAAACTACATTTTTATAATATAGGATGTTTCTCATTCAGTGGACATTCTGTTACCCAACTAATTGCAGCATTTGAGATTTGACTCAAATTGTGACCCTACCTTTAAAACGCTTAACAGACAACCAAGAAGTGCTCCTCTGTGTTTTTAAAGTCCATACACGTGAACCAAAATGATCATTTAACTGTCAAATAAACACAACAATGAGCTACATCCTTTAGTGTCGTGTCAACAATGGCCATGCTGCTAATTTTTCAGTAAAAAAAATGTTTCACCCATCGGAGGGCAGCGGACAGATGGTCCTTAGTTCTTAGTGAGAAGGAAAGTCCATGTTTTAGCACAGTTCTCTCTGTACAAATGCATTATTCCTCACAAAGGTAGAATATTTAACAAATGTGAAAAGGTCAAATGTATTTTAAAAGCTTCCATATTGCATTAAGTGCCCTGGATTCACACAAGCACAGAACACGACTTATGATAAGATAAAAATATGAATAAGGAACAATATGGAACCGTGCAGAAATGTTTACAACCAATGGGTGACCCCCTCCCACTGGAGCCTCAATGAATATGATGCACCTTTTATCAGCCACGAAGCCCCATTTCACAGAGAACCTATTGTAAACAAAGGCAGCTTTTTCTAAATTTCAAAATGAACAAAGAAAACTGATCAATTATTTGCCACTGAGCCCATTTGGAAACAGTCCCAAATCCACCTTTCATGTCAGACTCTTGTGAATATGTGCCAGTCCTAAGACAGGAGAATAAGCCTGTTAAATCCACGCACCTGCACTTTCCTGGCTTCTCACAAAACCCATTCTCCGTGTTGCATGCTGGGCTGCACTCCCAACCTGCAATCAGAACCCAATTTTAGTACAAGCAGAATTCCCCCCCCCAAAAAATAACAAATTTAACAGTCAAAATTATTTTACGCAGTAGGACAATGCGTTTCATAAAGTGTGTGGAAATGTTGCCAGTCTTATTTTACCTTTAGCGATGCCAGTCACGGTCAGAATAAAGACCACCGCTGCGAGGTGATGCATTGTAATTCCCGTACGCTTTATCCTGCCAGACATGGAGCGAACCAGGAGTGCAAAAAGAAAAAGAGCAGCCTCGGTCGGTCTTTGAGAACGCGCGCCGTTTCATCTACAGGGGATACATCACTTAAAAGTTGCTTTAAGGGCAGAACAGTGAATTCAAAGCCAAACACGGCCCCATAAATGAGAGATACGGCGGCTTCCTGTGTAGCTCCTGGAGGAAAGGTTGAGGCGTCCACGCGTCGTCTCCTTTTACGCACCTGAACCGTGGTGTTCTCAGGGCATCATTACGCACAGAGGTACATCCAAAGACAAAGCCAAACAAGCGCACGGAAAACCACCCGCTTTACCTACGAGGCGCCAGGTTTCCACGTGGCTTTGCTCATGCTTAATTCACTCGAACCCGCGCGTCTTAAAGCGATAAATCCCAGCGCGTTGTCCACAGGTGCAGCGGAGCTCGGGTCCTGACGCTTTGGACAGGACCGCTCTGTGCACACGGTCCCAGCGCCACAGGCTCCTCCCTCAAACGAGAGAGGCGCTCTGCGTGCTCCACCGACGTGACCCCACGAGAGAACAAGAGAAACAAGTGGAAATCTGGACAGCTTCACGCGGGATATGGAAACCTACTGATTTTAACATAAACTGTAGGCTATTTTTAACAAAGCGGTGTGCCAACTTTGCAAACACAAGTAATAAGCAAAACAAAATCCACATATTCACCACATTTTCTACTTTCTAGGTCATTAAATTGTGTGAACTGAACCAAAAATCCGATTAGATTATCTTTAAAGGTGCACAATGTAACTTTTCTTGTGGAGATGTTGCTGCTTTCCCACAGTTAACTCCACAGTATGGTTTTAAATATATCTATCTTGCTTTTATTTAATTACAAGCCTTTTAATTGGTAAATAATACCTTGGAAAACGTGTGTTCTTACTGCTAGTGAGATCACCTAACATCTGACCCGTCTCCATGGAAATCAATAAGTTTAATGCCTTATTCTGGGAGATTTCAGGCAAAGCATATTAAAGAAGATCTATTCTAAGTGTTGTTTAGTGATTCATGCACGTTTGAGTAATATTTATTCACCGACGCCCACTGCTCTGCGCTGACTTTGTTCTCCAATTATATTTTAATCGGTGATAAAGTGATGGGCATTGTCACATAGTCATTTTGGCACAGAATGATCTACAGAGCGTGGTCCGGCAGAGTGGTAATTTGTTGTGATGATTAGGCCTGTCATCATAATTACTATCTCCACTTATTATTCAATATGCAGGATGAACGCTGGAGCAATATTTTAGGGGGGTCAAAATATTGTACCTACATTTTTGTTGCACTAGTGGGACATTTGCTGTAATCCTTTGACTATATGATAAGATTTAAGCCAGTTAAAAGGTTGAACTGATAACTTCTGTAAGGCATAGACGTACTAAAGTGTTTCATTCTGCCGTTTATTTATTGTAGCTCTCTGTTTTTTTAACAATATTGTACATTTAGAATAATTTCTCTCCTCTAAAACTGCTGTTTTTGTGTTAGTGGCATAAATTAACTTCAATGTTCATTTATCGTCTATATTTACTTGAGCAACATATTGTATTATTAACAAATCTGTTGTAGTGACACCACAGTTCAACTCAGAAAGCAGCAGACTTGTTTCTTTTATTAAGAGTTATTTGATCAGTATTGTGTTTTCAAAGCAGACAAAGCACAAGTTTTCATTAAAGGTTCTATATTACATATGATTGACTCTTGTGAGCTTTTAGCCATGTTACAATGTTGTCACCTCCTCAAAAACCTACCTGGAGTTGTGTTTAGTTTCATTCACACATGTTTGAGTTATCCTGCATTATTAGTCTGTCTATATCTCCAAAGCTCAAAATGGTCTTTTCCACCTTGTGATGTCATGCAGTGGTAGTTTTCAAGTTAACATCTACATTTTACATTTCAGTAAAATTAAAATTGCAGGTCTGAAATGATCCAGATGATTCTAGTGGTGTTGTATGTATTTTAAAACACAGTGGAGCACTTCCTGTATTACCAGATGACATCACGAGGTGGAATAGAACAACCAGACAAGTTGCATAATGTTCCTTTAAGACGGGCAAAATGACTCCAGACGTACTTTGTGTAAACTTCAGATTGACACTGAGTGAGTTCCCTCTCTACCTGTGATCCATTATAATTGCCTCTGCTATTTTTGGCCGACTTATTACTGTCGACAATCCCAGATACACGTCCCAAGGGCACAGGCAGGTCCGCTCCTCCAACAGACTTCAACCAGCACTAATTATGACTTTCATATCCATCTGATGTTATTATGAGCATTGTGAGGGGGAGGAGAGGAGGACTGTCGAGTCCTAGGGGCCATGTAAAGGAGAAAAATGATGAAGAATATTGGACTTTATTACACTATATCACTATGTAGTCTGAAGCGCTGGTTAACCCAGTACCGGGGGAAATATCTTCTCTGTGTCTTGTGTGAGAGCGCTCCAAATGTCATGCTGCTATTACAGAGCGTGATAAGGAGGAAGAGGAGTTAGTGGAGGGGGCGCTGTGACAAAAGTGAAATGTCACCCTGATCACCTGGATCACACAGGCCAGGGTTTATTAGCCCTGCTTTTACGCACTATGAGCAAGGAGCAATTTACAGTTTGGTATCAGTAAAAAGAGAGCAATGTCTGGATTGAGAATTATTACTAAACCAGCTTTTTCTGTGTGTATACCAATATTGCATCTTTTTTAACTCATACCAGTGTAGCTGGAAAAAGACACTTAAACACAGTTAACTTATTACACAAGAGAGCCAATTGTGTTATGTAACTGTTACTGATTCTTCAAATAACTACTGAACAGCTTTCTATGAATACAAGTTCAAATCAGCCTGTAAAATGTCTTATTTTTTTGGCCCAATCAACATAACCAATATCATGAACCGATACCTGATGCACCGAATTTTTCTATATTGTGCCGATGTAGTATATACAGTACATCTATAAAAATGAACCCTTTTTTGAATTGCAAATTTTGATGTAACGTCATAGTTGAATATTATTTTAGCACAATGTCATGTTTTAACGTCCTTTATATCCCACTATGACTATATTCTCTGTGTAAGTACAGTACAGATATATTGTATAAGCTGCTCTTGAGGTCAAAATAGTTTGCTGTGTACGGCCTGAACCAGAACATATTTTATTGTGTGATAATCAGGAACTGCACATTAGCTTGCTAGTTCTGAAAAGCTCTTAGAAACTCATCACAGTGAATCATTCTTGATTCTTCCTGTATTTAGTTCAAAATATGACACACTCAACTGAAACTCCTTAAAATAATTCATCTCAACAGTCCCAGGTTGGACTCAGCATCACTAAACTGTTTTATTAAAGCCAAAAACAAAAACAAAAATTCCATAACAAAGAAGCTCTTTAGAACAAAACAGACTTAATATACTGAATTATTCAAACAAGACTGAATATAACAAAACAGAATTCTGAAGGAACGAGGCTGTAAATTGGTTAAAAGTGCAGAGATGTCAGTATATGAGCACTTGATTTGTCCTGTTCTTTGTGACAGAAGCAGAAATAGTGCCCTTCAGCAAGGCGCTGTGGCGGTGAGTGGTTCTGTGTGGTATATCAGCAGAGGAGATATGCCACTGCTCCATCACTCAGGCTCCCACGTACTTCTGCTTCACACCTGTCAACAAACAAACAAATGAATCATCAGTTCTATTTTTCATTTTGAAGTTATCCCTGTATTGTAGTGTTTTGTATTGTTTTGTATTGTACTGTTTGTATTGAAGTGCAGAACAGAAGGAAGTGGTGTCAGTGTTGTGTCTGGATGAAATAACACTTGAACACATCTAAAAAGACAGTTTAGCCTTGTATAGAAGAATATTTGTACCTATTGTGAGAAGAAATATTACGACTGGAGTTGTGAAAAGTATTGAAAATCAGATTCTAATCGATACTAAAACTAGTACCGATGAATAACTAGATTTGGGCACATTCACCGGACAGATATTACCCTTTCCTGAACAGCTTGAGAATGACTTAATGTTCTGTATCAGGACAAGAATACGAGTACACAAGCGATTAAAGATTGCTGAAACATGCACAAATCACTCTAAATATAACTCTGAGTGGGGACGTGATAGAGGAAAACAACTATAATGCGTTTCAAAGCTCTAAAGAGTCGATTTTGCAGATTAGCTCTGATTTAAGGATGAGTTTTCCCTAATGTCCTCCAGCCAGTGTTATTTTGGCAGTAGGAAATCTTACAGGTTCTCACAACACTGTACTTCAGCTGCAATCAAGCTCGGAAACACTCTGAGTAGGCTGCTCTTATCACTATTATATTCATGTCTGCACGTTGTAGATTATTTTGGTAACAGCACTTAACCTTTTGCACTACTTCAAGGCCTCTGCTTGTGTTTACCTATTGAATAAAGTAATCTGATTGTGATTGTAAGTGAATATCCTTGACATCTGTGTTTGTGAGTTGTCTGGAGCTGTGTATCAAGTGGATGGATACAGTTGTGTATTAGTTTATCGCTTCTTCTTTTGTCATTGTGAAAATAGAGCAACAGTGATCGCAATGTCTGTTTCCATCTGTGCTCCACATGGTGAAAACTCAAGTAGAAGTAAAAGTATCACATGAAAAAATCTATTTAAGTACAAAGTATTTCATGCAGATTTTGAGATCTAATAAAGCTTCAAATGCAGAGATCTCCATACAGATTGATGCTGTATTATATCATATAATGTGTTTAAAATAACCCCCAGCCTTTCCAGCAGGCCTCAGGAATAGGTTTCAATCATAAAAAATCTTTACTTCTCAGTCCTATTTTAAAATGCAGTAGAGTAGAACGTACAAATACCTGCTCTTAAATGTAGAAAAGTCAAATGTATCCAGTTGAAAATGTGCTTGGTGCAGTGGAGAACTTTTTCTGGTGTAGGGTCCGTCAAAAACTTCTCTCCGTGGTTCCTGCCTGAAATGTTTCGCATTATGACATTAAACAGCTCTACATTATATTTTTATATCACAGACTCATAGTTCAAAAATGTCTAGAAAAAAAAAGGTATTGTGATTCCAGCTTTACCGTTTTGTGTCCTTGGGCAAGATATTTCCCCCACGTTAACCCCAGTGTCTCTGCACACTGGTGTATGAGAGTGTGTGTGAATGGGTGAGTAGTTCCTTGATATAAAGTGCTTTGAATGCCTCGAAGGTGGAAAAATGCGATAGAAAATGTGACCATTTACCATTTGACTCGGTGCGTTTCAGTCTCCATGAAGATAAAAAGGCTTGGGCCATAATGTGAAACATCCAGGACGAAGCCGTTACATCTCCACTGAGAAAAGTATTTGACAAAACTTACACAACGCACCTTTAAGTAAAATACAGATACTACCTTTTTTTTTACAACCCAGTATTTTACTACTTTTACTTTGCTACATTCCACTGCTGTTCAAAAACCGGCTTGTGACAACCTTGACGTTGCTTAGAGCCTGAACCAAAAGCTGTCTGACGCAAATGCAAACTTTTTTTATTTATTTTATTTTTTTTTCACCTCCCCTCGCTTGTCTCTGGAGGTGAGCAGAATAAAGCAGCCCTTCTGTCTCTGCGTTAGAAGAGCGAGTGAAAACAAGGACACGTCTGCCACATACCGACACTAAGATAAGCCCTGTTCGATACTATCTTCTCAGAGGGCTTCCATTTTTCCATTTCGAGACGTTTTTTTTGGAACCTCCGGAGATGGATGACGGGGCTTTGCGGTTCCGCGTCGGTCAGTGCTTTCTAATGAAACGTCTCAGTCGGCCGATGTGCTTTATTAAACTGGAGGAGTGGGCTATTGATTTATGTTTTTCTCCGTGATCTCCGGGCGGTCTGTCCAGTTATCTGCTCACGGCTCCAGCTTAGAAGTTCGCTAAAATGGTGGAAAACGGTGAAATCTCTTCTTCTGTGGTCTTAGTGTTGTCATGATAGTAAAATTTCACACTCAATTTTGATACTAAGGATAAAACTTGATACTCGGTGATCTGTGGAATCCCTCAGTCGTCCAGGCAGGTTCCATAGTTATTCCAAGTTATTCTGAAAAGCTTCATTTCTGTCCTTGAATATGACTTTTTTACTGTCAATACTTGCTCAAATGAGTATCTAATTTCAATGCAAGTTTCACAATCGATTTTTTATTGACGGGGCTAGAGCTGAGTGCCATTTTGCGCCATAAAACCCGCACTTTTTACAGAGGATTAGCTGTAGATCTCTCCATTAAAAAGCGCCAAGCTGATCATCGACAATTTGAAATGAATGAATCGCCATCTTGATTAAAATTCTATTGATCGCGAAGCCCTAATTCAGACCTTATAAATTGCTTCATGTCTCGCTGTAACGATCGCCAATTATTCGCTACTGGTTTATCATTTGCGGTGTTTTTCCTCCTGACAAGTATAGCGATTATGCCGAGATTTGCAGTACATGTTTGAAAAGCAGTATTCTATCCAGAGTTCACTTTGTAAACACCTCCAGGAGTGTTAACATCTGAGAGAAAACTGAAATATGAATTGCGAGAATCTCATGCATTTCAGAACATGTTTGTACGGCCATTTTTTTCTTTACAAAGACGGTCTGTTTTTGTTCTTTGCAGATGTTCCATTATCTACGAAATTGCAGCCTTTGCATTTGAATACTCGCGGCATTCAGAGTGAGATTTTGATTTGATTGTCATATATTGTGCAGCCCTACTTGCTACTAGGCGTTCTTCGGTTTTTGAATGAACATTACAACCCGGATTTTTTATTTTATTTTTTTACCGTTTTACTAGTTGCATCTATGATTAACACTTAAAGCAAAATTGAGCAACATAAACGTCTCCCTCTGATGGTTAAATCTGTCTATCAGAGTCTGCAATCTAACAATGCAATCAGTCTTATAATTAAAGATACTTAATTAAAGGACTTTTTAGCATATTGATTACCGTATTTTTGGGGCTATAAAGTGCACCGGATTATAAGGCGCAGTATCAAATAATATGTCAGTTGTGTCATTGTCCACACATAAGGAGCATCGGATTATAAGGCACAATAAGAGAAATAAAACGCGTGTCAGATAAATCGAACTTTATTCAGGTCATTTACAATAACTCTCAGTTGTAGCTAACACAAAAATACAAGTTTAACAGTTGGTGATTTGGGCATCAAACATGCCCGGATCCTCTCAACATTGTTCAGTTTTAACACTAAAATACAAAACCTGAAATCTGCATGGTGCACGTCTCTTAACAGGTGCATTTTGGGTCCTTGTACAGCACACGGCAGAACTACCGGTATGTTGCACAGTCGCCCTATATGTGGCCAACATATTACTCCTCCTGACTCGCCCACTAATACCTTATTAGACTAATGTGGACAACATCAAATCGGTTGGAGGTTAAACACAACCAAAGGTCATACATAAGGCCACTGGATTATAAGGCCACTGTTGATTTTTGAGAAAATGTCATGATTTTAGGTGCGCCTTATAGTCCGAAAAATACAGTATTGGTCTTAAATCTAATAATATTTTGCTTTGGTCAATCTGCTGCCTAAAAATACAAGCAAAATATCTTAATAAGCTTATCGATCATCAGCTTCTCTGGATGCTAAATAATCGGCATCAATGGCCATGAAAAAAATGACTATTTGGCCACATTACTGTTTCTATGTGGTTATAGTGCCTTATTTTAATCAAAACTAAAAGTAGAAAAGCACTTTTGAGTCTGTTCTCTGACAGTACATTTTCAGGGACAGTTTTATCACTGAAATAGTAAATGGTCACATTTTTCTATTGCACTTTTCCACCTTCAAGGCACTCGAAGCGCTTTACATCAACAAGCCACTCACTCATACACACACACATTCATGCGCCGGTGTATGCAGACACTCGGGACAAGGGGTTGAAGTGTCTTGCGCAAGGACACAACAACAGCATTAATTTGTGGGAGCTGGAATTGCTTACTCAATCGCTTAACCAGAGATGTTTATGTTAAAAGCAGGATTCAAACTGTCAAACTTCTGATGAAAGCTCTTTATTTTTAATTGGTTTAAGTAGGCCTATAGTTCATTTATTTTACTCATTCACCTTAACTTTTTGGGCCAAAGTGGCATTATAGTGGAAAAGTGGATGCCAACTAAATACTCACAGGTTCTTTTCTTGCCTGAGTGTCCAGTGCTGATTTACCATTTTCTTTCGTAATCATCATCCATGCAAAAAATGTAAACCGAAAAACTGAACCAGGACTGAACTATACCCAAAACGACACAACCTAAACCCAGGATTACCACACAAACAGATAAAAAGCTAAACTAAAAAACTAAACTAAAACTAAACTAAAAAATAAAACTTAAACTAAATTTGTCATATTGAGTGCAGCCATTTAATTGAACATTTCCGGTAAATCGCTCTGAACAAGCCTAGATTCTCCTTTCTGTCCCCAATGCTGCTGGTTGCTTAATAGCTCCATCCATCTTTAGTCTTTAAAAACTCCACACTCCACGCTCCATTCACTGTGAAACTCTGCCAAATGTGCCATCAGCGCACTCCCCTCGCTCAGTGAGGGCTTATCCGCATAGGGGCCCGAGCTGAGTTCGAGAGGTGGAGTCCATGAACTACACCGCCAGCTCATTATTCTACTAAAAAGATACACGTTTATGCACACGCAGTTTAAAGGCCACTGCTGCGTCGTGAATTAATCTGCAGTGCATCTTCTGATAAGTAGGAAGCTGTTAAGGTCTGAGCAAAGCAGGAAGGATGTGCACTATGGAGCTATGGCTATAGAAAGAGGAAACTTCTTCTAGCAAACTTATTCTTCTAGTTAGAGGATGTGCATGTTTTTCCAGGCTGCACTGAAATGTTTAGGTGAAAGTTAGTCCAGGTTTCAATGATGTGGAGTAGTTTAGAGGTTTTATATTAAGCAGAATTGAGTCTCGTGAACTTTAAGCCACGCTAGAATGCTGCTACCTCATCAAAAATGTTATATATTTTGGATTTCTCTTGCATTCCTTCAATAGCGGGTGTTTTTACTGCTCAAAAACGCACTCAAAAACATGCATTTATACTGTAAGCAGTGTCGCCTCTCCATAGATCTGAGCTGTGACTTAGTCTGGTGCTATCATCTATTTATTTATTTATGTATTTATTGGTTTATTAAGACAGTGTACAATTACATTAAGCACAGTGGCAGAGATGTTTGTACCAGATTGTAGCTCAGAGCTAATTTCCATCTGTAGTCCTGGGAAGGGGAGACAACACAAACACAAAACAACTGTACAATATACAAATATACAATACAATAAATATTTACAAGTTAAAAGTGCAATGTATAATGTAATGTAATGTAATGTTGTAACACCGTTAGTTTGGTAATCTGTGGCCATCAGGTGACACCCACAGGGGGAACATCTGATGGCAAAATACCCATTAAAGTTAAAACAACTACACAATATACAAATATACAATACAATAAATATTTACAAGTTAAAAGTGCAATGTATAATACAAGTTAAAGTGCAATGTATAATATAAAGTAATGTAATATGATATTGTAACACTATTGGTCTGGTAATCTAGGGGCCATCAGGTGATCCCCACAAGGGTAACAACTGATGACAAAATACCCGCCTGGTATTTTTTGGTATATTTTTTTGGTATATTTTCTGGTATACCCGTGTGAGCATGTTTGGTGCTCCAAAATCCAATTTTTAATGGCTCGTGAAAAGCTGTAAAAATCAGTCATGTTCTTTAGATTGCCTGCTTGTCTTGACGATACTGTGGAACATTTTAGCCAAATTAAAACCCTGTATAAGGAGACTAACATGTGGTAGATCCTTTACCAGAATAGCTGCACAGTGCATGTTTAAACTTACTATCTAAGCAGACCACGGGTTAATAGAAGTCAATATAATCTTTACTCAACCCATCTCCATGTTAAATGGCGTTAGCAAAGCCAGTGGGACTAGTCATTGTATAATTATGTCACAAATACTTCCTGGGATTATCTTATGACGATGGTAAAATATCTCAATCTGAAGAATGATCTTGATTCAAATTAGATGAATCGCACAACCCCATGTGTAGTTATAAACCATATTTAAAATGACAAAAGCAATATCCCATGATGCAAAGAGGGGAGGAAACAGATGTAAACCAGCACCTAATATAAAGTGGAATAACGCCGGTGCTTGTGTTCAATGGTGCGTGTTGGTGTTTGGTATGTAGCTTATAATGTGGGATTTAATGGAACATGCCAGTCTCCACCATGTGCAGCTGCATTCATATACTGTACAGAGCTTTTTCAAAAACATCTCTTCAGTTAATTGTTAGCATAAGTACCATGAGATATTGTTCAGTACCAATGTGCAACAAATAACAATGAGTCAGTGTCCTCATGCGAGATCTGCTCATCCTGGAAAATATGATAAAGGGATATATTATGAAAAACTGACTGATTAAACAGATATATAGATATTTGTTTTATACTTTATATGCAAATCCTCTTAGTTGTCATATTTTGCGTTGCCAAAAATATGTAGTAGACTTATTTAACTTTTTATTCTGTGCAAGGTAATTTTATACATCTTACTTCATATAGTCAATGTCTTCTGTAACTGTAAGTATATAAAATGTAAAAAGTAGTTACAAAACAAGAGCAATCCGAAATTTCTGATGCGGGGTCCGCCAGATCCAGATTCCAGGTCCGGATCCGGATCGTCACCAAAATGAAATGGAGTGGTCCTTGGGCCAAGATCTACCTCCGGTAAAAAATTCATGTAAATCCGTTCCGTAGTTTCTGAGAAATCCTGTCCACAGACAAATAAATAAATAAACTGACTCGATCGCATAATCTCCTTGGCGGAGATAAAAAAGAAACATCATAAATGAGATGGTGTGTCCAAATATTCAACCGGTAGTGGACCTGAGTTGTATTTTGCTTCTATTACGTGTTACGTTTGTGAATCCATTAATCCAAAGTCCAAGTCTGCTCTGAAAACTCAAGTGTTCTGTTGTTGCATTTTGCCTGGATTGTTGCGTCACAGGCAAAAATCCAGACTTTTCCTGCACAGTATGAGGTAAACCATCACTGTCATCAAACTGTGTTCACTGCTAGCTCTTTGCTCTATCAGCGTAGCATTCACATGGCCTGAGTGCTTCATTTGTTTTATTTCTCATTGCTCATTCCTTTTATTGACAGCAGGGGGAGCTCCAATGCTAAACTGCCTCATTGGAAACGGAGGTGTAGTTTATAAAGTGTGACGCAAGTTGGAAAATGTGAATTATTCATCTCAAGGTGACCAAAAGCATGTTTAAAATCAAGTTTACTCAAATACTAAATATGATATAACATTACGATGAAAAACTACAAGAGAATTTTAAGATTTTTCCTTTTTACTTGCAGTTTCTCACTTTAAAAGAGAATGAAAGGCACAGGATTGTATAATATGTGTTCTTTAATATATGACTCTGCTGAAGAGGAGATGGAGAGGATGAGGTGGCTGATGGTTTTTACTGCTGTGGATGGAAAAGCAGATTGAAAGAGAGGAAAGAGAGTCCATTTATATGAACAGCTTGAGAGACAAAAGCTAAAATCCAGTCTTACAAATATTCTTCAGCTTCAGTATTCTCAAAGGTTATTCTCTCACGTCACAGCATATGAAAATAGAATCATTCAGCACATTACTCATTTACGTTTGAACATTTCCAGTCTTTGGGGACAGCCAGGCACCATTTTATCGGAGTTCTTACCATGCGCATAAAACAAGCCCAGAAGCTCACAAGTGCAGCTTCCGCTCTGATTAAAGGAAGCCCTCGGGCGGCTCTCTCTGATACAGATCATTTCATTCACTATCACCATTTGGCACGTGCGGTTCACAGGATATTAAACTCAACTATTGCAGTCTAAACATAATTAGTACCACAATAATACACGGTGGGTTACCCTGCACTGTCCATCTGTGATCTCAGCTGGAACGATTCAATTTGGGTTCACTTGCTGGTAATTTTATGCAAAAGTGTCCAGAATTTCACACTCGAGCGATTCTTTTGGCCGACTAAACGTTTTTATCAGCTGTCATGCACTGTTTTTAAACTAATGTGGTGAGTGACAGCTGTGGGTTTCATTTTAGCAAAGGCGTATTAAAAATGAAAAATGGAGAAATCAAATAAAAAGCTGCTATTGTGAATGCCAAAGTTCTCCTGAAGGGAACTCGACTAAAGCATTTGAGATGAAAAGCTAATGTAAAAATAACATGGGAGGAGGTTTTTATTTATGCAGGTAAATTAAATAAAAGGTGCAAAATATTTGTGACATTCATACATTGCCCTATATCACGGAAAATGGGCTTTAAATGTGCCA
>KN492658.1:0-17952 GCA_000787155.1 Scartelaos histophorus
AATAATAATAATAATAATAATAGAATTCAACCATTTTAAGTGGTTTAATTATTTACACAATTAATGTAGAGGCTATCTGTAGCAATTAGATTTATTTTGTTATCTGCCCTATTTGCTACCAAGGCAACGGGAGAAACTTCAGGGAAAATGCATTGTGGTTAAGAGATTTGGAAATGCAAAAGGCCGATCACAAGTCACTGTTTGAGCTGTGTAAAGTAAATGGTCTGCAGCTCTCCACATCTGGATCACTGCCGTGTTAAACAACTGACGCAATCCTCATTACTTTGAGTTTCTCTCCCAGGGCCTCTGGCCTCAGCTGTACTGGTGCCTGCAGCTGCTGCCACGCTGGTGCAGAGATCAGCAACACTTTAAATCATGAGCAAGCAGACACACATACAATGGATTTGAGAATCATTGTAATTTTTGTCTGTGGCTAGAATTCCTGGTTTCCCCTGAGTTTTACTTTTACATAATAATGTAGGCTAATGCTTCTGAGAGTTACAGCATGCCAGACACAGTTATGGGAGTGTTCCATTATAACCACACTTCTCGTAAATCACAAGTTAGGATCTGTGCTTACGCAGCAGCTTTTTCTGACCAGTTCAGATCAAAATGCAAATATTTCCCTAAGTGTTGTTATTATTAATATTATTAATATTCAAAACAGATTTTTGATTCATCTTGAGAATAAACTAAAAACTAATTAATTTTTTGTTTTGCTTTTCAACATTTTTTCCACATACCTTTAAAGAACACAAATTTTCCATCATGGCGCTCATAAGCTGCATCTATGTCATTGGGAAGACCCATCCAGAACACAGATATGGGCATTGGGTAGTTATCCAAGACACGATTCCTGCGCACTCTCCAAAACCAGCGGCCCTAAAGAAACAGGCAGCTTTGTAAATGCACTGTCAAACTAAAACAATAAAACTAATTAAACTTTTTGTTTTCTTCTAACCTTAAACACAAACATTTCCCCTCTCAGCATGGTGACCGTATCAAAATCCCCGTCACAAATATTTGGTGGTTGTTGGTCTGGCTTTTTGGGAGGTGACGGTGGACGTGGTGGGGCCCGTGTAGGGGGCACAGGTTTTTTATGAGGGGTGACAGGCTCTGGCTCCCTGTGGGACTCTGTTGTGGTGGTTGTAGGTGGTCTCGTCGTATCAGGCTCTGGGTGGACATCAGGTCCTGCACTGGGCAGTATTTGTGGGGGCAGACTGGTCGGAGCAGAGGAGGTGGGTTCTTCTTGCACAGTTGTGGTGGAAACCACAGTTGTGTGATCATCAAGAGGTGATAATGTAGTTGGAGCATCAGTCATGAGAGGTGCACCTATGGAAAGAATAAAACTATAAAATAAAGCAAATCTAATTTTGATGTTCAACAGGCTGATTTGAAACTATAATAACTCATGAGAAAAGTTGGTGCTTGTTACTATGGGAGGAAAACAAAACAGTTATGTAACATTTAATGACCACTGCCTAAGGACCTAATAAAATGTATATGGAATACTGCACATACTGCTTCTACCCTACTAATAAGGCAAAACATGAATATTAGACTCTATAATGTCTACATGTTGTAATATAAAATGCTTGGAAGATCTTTCTTACTAAAGTTTTTGGTATATTAATTACAGCACAATGACAGATCCAAAGTGCCTGGATTGTGTCAGTGTGTGGTGATATACATTTATTCCCTTGGGAACTAAATATGTTTAATTTCTTTGATTTTTAGATTGTAGAACAGTCACTACTAAAGGTGAGTTCTGAGAGAAAGTTTGAGCAAAAGAAACATGAGCATGTTGATAGCAGAGGTATTTGGTTGTCACATAAAAGTTTCTGCATGTTTACATCTTTGGGAAAAGTAAATTAAGCCAAGTTCTTTATTTATAATCCACAGCTGCAATTGCAAATCCAGTCAAAACTCATCTAAGCACCTTACTGCTTTATATTTGTTTATTAAAGGAAACTATTGTGTAATTTTCCTCTAAACATTTGTTTTACTAGATTTGCAAGAGGTTTACGAGAGAGATATCTACTATAAAAACAAGGTCAGAATGGGTCAGAAGAGCAGCTGAAACATGCTTCACATTGGGGAGAAATATAAACAGCATTTGGTCTGTTGTACAAGAGGGATAACAGAAAATCAGTTTTATTATTAAATCATATCAACAAAGTATCTACAAAAGAACTACAATGTTGATAATATTTTCTGATGATTTAGTCATAAACAAAAGGGCAAAACAGACATGTTAAACACATGTGGTCTGTCTCTGGCTGAACACAGATCCTATCTGTCAATAACAATGGCATCTATTCAGAGGAGAGCAGTGAGGGCACAGACATGGTATGTGAATATGATGCTCTAAATAGAGTCTGAACTCTGGAATGAAGCTTGTCTGTGCTGAATTCAAGGTTAATTGATCATTTAATGTAAGAATAAAACAGGTACTACATTAAAATTAATTGGTTTGGTTTAACATTCACTGCTCAGGTTTTGTACATTGTAGTTATATTCATTAGTGACTCTCCATTACAATATGCAGTTAACATGTCCTCACCGTATATGTATTGTATTCCTTTGATATCGTCCTCGTGCAGAGAGAAGTTGTGACTGGGCACCCACTGGTAGAACGGTGCCATGATGGCACTGGGGTTATCAGAGTGCTCCAGGCCCAGAGCATGGCCCAGCTCATGCACAGCCACCAGAAAAAGGTCAATTCCTGCAACAAAGACAACTAAATGCACTAATCTGAACATAAAACTACACTAAGCTCATTCACTGACCTCGTGGATTGTGATTTTCCAGTGTCCAAGGCTCATCAGCATCAAAGTGTGTGTCTCCACCCATTCCTGGTCCAGGGTAGTAGGCGTGCGCCAGGGACCCCCCCTCACCATCGAATAATGACATATCTCCATGAAATCCAGAGGCAAACAGTAAGAGGATATCAGCCAGTTCAGACTGACTACTGTTGTTACGCGCTGGTAGTTCCTCAAAAGTGAGTGGGGTGACTCTCCCCCAAACCTCAAAAGCTTTGTGAATCGCCTCAGATGTCAGCGTTTCTCCCAGGGAGGAGGGTATTTGCTGCTTCAGAATGCTAAAGATAAAAAAACATTGGTACATTTTCTCTCACAAACTTGATTTTATGCACCAACTGTAAAACCTGTAGGTGATGTGGTCTTTGTCCCACTGCTGTCCAGTCAGAGTGTAGCGTTTTTTTCTTTTCTCATCGTGTTCTTCTGGTTTTCGGTCCGGGACACCACAGCGAGGCCTGCGCATTGCCCTAAAAAGACAATTGTGAAAATACATTATTCAAACTTTGGAAAAAGTTAATTCTGTCATCAATTTTAGACAGTTGTATGCGAGTGTTTACCAGATCCCACTGTTTTTTACAGTGGGACCTGCAGACACCTGATTTTAAGAGCCACTTCGCTTTATCTTGTATACTTCCAAGACAAATACTTAATTCAGATAGAAGTCTTGAATAAAAAGTGTTTTTTTTTTGCTTACAAAAGAGTAGGAGGGTCCATTTCCCCCGTGACTTGGATGCCGTAGAATCTCTGCATGTCACTGATGGCGTTGGAGAGGATCCGTGCAGACTGCATGGTGGACATCTGTCTGCTGCCTTGAGAGAGGTAGCCATACTGACGAAGCCACGTCTGTGAGGACCAAGTGTACTGTCAGCAAAGTCTAACATGTGTCAGATGCTGTGTGTACATGTATGGTGATCTGAAAACAAGCTGCTGTCTAATAAAAATGAAAGCTGAGGAGCTAAGGAAAAGGAGAGGTGATAAAGGCCAGATGTCTCCCATTAAACAGAGCATGGCGGCTCTCATTTGTGGACCCTCTGCACTCCAGAAAAAAGCAGCCCTTGACAAATATGAAACTATTTCAAGGCATGTGATGGCCAAGAAATCTGACTTCTGTCTGCATGTGGAGCCACATACAGACATACAAGATCAACCTCCTCAGGGAAGAATAATAAACAACAGAATGGACAGAGAGATAACAGGTCTTAGGCAGTATACACGTTTGCCAAAACTAAACTCTGAGGAATTTAACATAACATACAGAGAATTATGATGCATGCAGTGTGTCACGTGGACTGGCAGGGTAAATGTTCCTTTTGTCCAAGACTTGAAAGGAACAACAAAATATGTAAAAGTTTTAGTGCATGTTTCAAATTCTCTTTTTATTCAAGTAGGGACTCCTCAAATGCTCAAGTGGAAACCAAATCTAACCTGACTTCAACACTCATTATTGAACAATGTTACATCAAAGACGGCCAGAGGATTCCGTATTGTTCTCTGTGCGTTCATTTGTGTTTTTTAATCTTCGTTTGATAACTCACCTTACAAATGAAGCACGCATTCATTTAGAATACACGAGTTTGATCCTTCTTACCTCTGCATTAAATCCTTCCTCTTCTGGGACTTGCTCCTCAGCACAGGACAGGACCAGGGTCAACACTGATGTGATTAAGATGCGTGTGCAGAGATGCTGAGGTGCCATCTTCTGGAAGATCCTTTCCCTTTTCTCCAGTTTAATAAAACTCGTTCTCCAGAGGTAGAAGTTTGCCCGGACAAGAGGCACCGGCAGCGGGGGGCAGCTCTGAGCCCCGTTTGGCGTCCCAAACTTCAGGAGTAGTTCCTCATTGTTAATAATTAGAATCTGAGCTGTGAGCTACTATATTTAAAGTTATTTTGGAACACGAAAGGAATAACAGGAATTTAGAGGCTACACGTCTTATTTAGTCAGGCTTGTCTTAATAACCCACTTGTTTTTCAATGCGATCAAATGGCGCAAATAAACTGCCCCTTGCCTGCTTGGAAATCCACAATGACAGCGGTAGATCTTGGTCTGGAGAAGAGTGAAAGCAGCAACAAGTCCCAAGCACAAAGTCCAGTCCGCCTGGAGCGGCTGCAGCGCGTGTTCAGGCGCGCGTCAAAAGGTTCGTGTCCAGACTGTTTCAGGCAAAGCTCCGTGTGTTTGGCTCAGGACGGACATCAAAAAGTGCGCAGATTACCAAGGCCATGAGCAGAAGCCCTAAAGTCTCGCTTACCCAAAGTGAATCCCACCTCCTCAAGAAGAGAAAAGGGAAAATCAATGTGATTATATGTTATGGGGCGCCATCTGCTGGCCTTATTAAGAACTACAGTTAAAATATAAATAGTTAATGAAAGAATGGGTCCAATTTTCAATTTGATCATATTTGCTTTTATTCATAGACAGTCATTATTGTCAGTTCAATGCTTCAGCTGCCCTCCGCTTGGCTGCCTTTGCTACTATCATGAGGAGAACTATAAAAAAGCCGACAGTCCAAACTCCAGCTACAGGCAGAACCACTGTAGCCAGTATGTCTGAAACACAAGGATAACCTGCATCAGTGAACTGCCAAATACACAAATGAACCATAATGACCAACTTACTGGACCGAGGTTTTTCTGGCACATCGAGCTTGATTGGGCCGTACGACAGCAGGCCATGGGTCCGATCATCTATGACAGCTTCCCTTTTGATTATGGAGTTGCAGTTCTAGAAAAACAATTATTGGTATATTGTAAATTGTATAGTAAAGTAAACATACAGAAAACAGTGTGTAAAGTGTCAGGCCCTTTTATAGCCTTACTGGTATGCAGGTCCTGTGGTCCTCGGGCTCACACAGCTGAACAGCACAGTGCAGATACACATCATAGGGCTCTTCTGTGAACCTGAACATTTCAAAGCTGTAGCGAACAACGGAGCCTACACCATTCCCAAAGTCTGAGATGCTCTCGTTAAAAAGAAAGGTAACAGTGTCATCTTCAACACATCTGCAGCAAATAAAGGAGGAGTATCAATTAATACTCAAAGAGAACAAAGATTTGAGAAGTGAGGAGCATTTTCTGACCCGTTCTGGAGGAGCGTATGAACAGAACCAGCTGTGGAGTTTGGCTCTGGAGTCTGTGTGGCCCAACACTCATCGACCCGAAGTAGAAAAAATTCCACAGGCTCAGTCACCATCACTTCCACAAACACCTAATTAGTTTTAACAAAAGGTGTGTGAGGTTAAAACTGCAGGTGCTTAGGCAGATCTAGTTCATTATCCAAGAGTCAGTCACCTTATGGCCCAGCTCAATGGTGGGGGCAAAGCTGTAGGGCTCACTGTACGACTGCTCTGTGTAAAGCATCATCTGAATTTTGGCATCAACTTCGTCCACTCGCACCACAGTTTCACTTAAGAGAAAAGAGCATTCAGAAGTAAACGCTTTGCAATGTTGCTTGAAATGTATTTTGTATGTACTAAGCAAGGTTTACCATCTTTACATATATTAAATATCTATTGAAAATATGTTTAAATATATAACAGTCAATTAGCAAAACATCTAAATGGGAAAAGGTGACATAATGCGTCTTAAATAGGGATTTTTTTTGTATTTATTTTTTTAGCATACAACAATAAACTTACCTAAAAAATGGGACAATCGGGTATTTTAGGCTGACTGTTCTGAAGTATGGAAAGACGCATTGGAAGTCAAGTTTAACAGCAGGTTCTCTGATGATGTTTCCAGTGATCCGCGGGTTTGACATCAAACTTAACGAATAGACGATATGAGTGATGTTTTTCTGTTAGTAAGCACAGGATGGTAATAAAATAAGTGTAATTATAAAAATAACTGAATGTATTAGCTGAATGTATTAGCTCATACCTCCAGTGGTTTGCCTCCACACAGTAAATATTGTTCTTTGGATACTTTGGCAGTATAATACACAACCCCATTGATCACCTCTCTCTGAGCATGACAGGACTTATTGGGCAAATGCAAAGACTCAAGGGGCACTTTGAGGTAAGTGAAGTAACTTTCTAAAGCTCTGATACTGATGGAGTCCCTTTCACAGTTGACTTGAATATGTGCACCTGAAATGTTAAAGGGGGATTTGATTATTCACATTTTTATAGCATAAACATACATACCAATACCAAAACTACTACATAATTATGTTACATTTTATCTATACTGTATTGCAGTTTGTATTTCAAAGAAATGTTCTACAGCAGGTAGATTGAATCAGAGCGGCTGCCTCACAGTGAGAGGGTTTCTGTGTGGACCTTCTGTGTTCGCCTCATGTCTGGGTGGGTTTCTTTAGGGCGCTCACTTTTCCCCATCAACATAAATATGCACAATAGGTAAAAATCCTCCATGACAGTCCTGATAAAGCCTAACTCAAGAGCTAGAGATGGGACATTCCAGGCACTGCAGTGCTGTGCACCCACTGCTCTGGACTTTCTGCCCCAGCGACCAAGGGGGACAATAAGGATCGTTAGAAACATTAAAATTATGATTATAAGCACTTTCTGAACAAAAATGCGTTTAGACCTTAATAAAGACCACCACACTTTGTGGGACTTCAGGAGGACTTTCCATAGACGTGAACAGAGTGAAAGGCCCCGTATCCCACAGTAGAGAGCCTGGGCTGACAGAGGTGAAGACACAAGTGCCTAAGACACTACTAAAGGTCCTCTTAGTAGTATAATGAGCAGCATATAATCTATAATCAGCCAGTCCACTGAACTGCAAAACAAAGGGCCTTCAAGGATGATTTGCAAATGCATCCATTCAGCTGATGAGGCTTACTCTGGTCACAGCGGTCGCCGTAATAACCCTGGACACACTTGCAGCTCCTTTGGTCTTTGGAGACAGCACAAGTATCGTTGTTAGTGCAATGCTGCAGACTGCAGAGGCCTATGTGAAACCAACAGGGCAAGTTACACTAAAACTTTAATCTTTCACTAGAGCAGATATGTCTACAGAATACTCACCATGAACAGAGTGTTTGCCCACGAGTCCAATGAGAAGCAGAAGGACCACACCCAGCTGATTGAAAATACAGTGTTTTTAATATAAACTAGCGCCATAAACTGTCCTATTACTGTCCCATTTCCTTTTGCCTTGTCTGTGGGCTACTTACCTTCACAGCTGTGTAAATCATTGTTTTTCCAAAGTTTTCTGTCTCTTTGCGTTATTTGGGGAAATGGGCGCCTCTTCTGACGCCATTGTCAGTCACGTGTTGCTCCAATTAAGCGCACCTGCTCCGCGCGAGCCCCTCACGCCCCTGGACTAAAGCGTCTGAGGTGGATTATAGTGCTACTGTCACGCATGTTATACGCCAAAGTGTATAGGCTTTACTGCATTACTGCTCCTCACCTAATGATGAATGTGGAAAATAAGTTAGATCGTATTTTAGAAAGAAGAGACTGTACAAAGTGAGGCCTTATGCAGCTATAAATGGTTACTGGAAGGAAACGTCTAATGGGAATGAAAGAACTGGGACAATGCGCTTCTTCAGCAGCCAACTGGTCATGACCACAGGCTGCACACAGGGCCCTTCTGTTTCTGAAAGCCATCTGTTTATAAAGGATACATCACAATAGGTTGTTCATCAGTGAAATCAGGGCTTACATCCCGCTGCTCGGTGCCAGCCATGAATGAACAGTTTATTCTAAGAGGCCGGTGCAAAAACATTCTGTCTCAAACATAGTGCAAAAAGACACATGTCCAAAACATAATCTCAACATTGTCATTACAGTTTTCAGGTGGTTGTATACGATTGAAGGACAAATCTTGTGAATAATCTTGTTGATCTCGCTGTCAGAGGTGGAGTGCGACCCTGGTGTTGTGAAATAGCCGGGTTATAGGCGGTGTCTGTCAGCGGCCTGATTCACAACACCAGCTGCAGCACACACACCAGCTTCACACACCAGCTTCACTTGATGCATGCGGTCTTCAGCTGTCACATGTCAAGGCAATGTACAGTATGTCTCGAACACACAAACCCTCACACTACAAATGGCCTTAAGCAAACTCCACGTCAGTACAGTATATGGAGCAGCCAACACAGAATGTGCTCCCATCTGTCTCCTCTCAGGCCAGGCTGAAGGACAAACAGTGGACTACAAATTTAAAACAAGGCCTGGTGGGGCACAGACATGTCCTTAAATGCTTTCTTCACACAGAGAAAATGTCAAATTATGAAATAAAAAGCAGGTTGTAATGCAGGCAGCGAGGTGTTATCTAATACAAAACTCTTTGATGCAAACCCATCAATCCAGAAAAGTTTATCTATTTTTGTTGAAAGGTAATACTTCCAGAAAGGCCTAAGCCCCCCTCAAAGTGGACTGTCATTCTGAAAAATTTTCAGGTTTCTTTATTTGGAATGGTTTGTTCAGTTCTAACAATAGAACTCGACTGAAGTGATTGTGTTGACCCACATTTTCAGCAAGGCACCTCTGTAGTCTACTATTAAAAATATATCAGTGACATCTGTTGTCTATAATAAGACTAAGCAAAAACAACATATAATAAATGGCACATAAATAGGCATGTGCCATGTTTGTTTGCAACAAAAATAAACAAATAAAAAACAAAACATGAAAACTGACAACTGAACAGAAGAATGTTTTTATTCCAAATGATGCAAACATAAACAACAAAATAGGACAATAAGAAAAGGTGGGGTTGACAGGAGGAATGGATTGAAAGCAGCCATTTAACACAAAAATCAAAAAGCAATGTGTCTTTTTTGTTGTGTTTTTTCTTGTTTTTTAACATGAATTATGTGTATTGTCTCAGTTCATTAGTAACTCCATCTGCACCAGCCTTGCATTGGTGTCCCCTGCCATGTTGTAAGGAATCATCCCAGCAAAGGTGATGAGCGCCCGGGCCTGGCTGCGCAGTTGCTGTTAAAAAAGTCAAGTTTATTAAGTACATGCAAATAATGTTTTATTCTTACTTATGTAGTTAAAACATTTCCTACCACATCTCTGTCATCTATGGTCCTCTGAGATCTCCCTGGCGTCCCTGCAGGTGCACCCTTCAGACGCTTGTATTGGGTAAACAAAATATTCATAGTGGCCAGTAACACTTCTGATAAGTTATGGCGCACCTAATGTAAGAAAGAAAAAAACTCAAAATGTTAATGTGATTTATTATCAAATCAAACTTTATTTAGAAAGCGCCCATATGAAAATATATAAAGCTTGTATGAAAATGTAACGTAACAATCTGAACCACAACTGCCCGACCCCATCCCACCATACAACTCAAAGTAACAGGCACAGTTTCACATGTATGCACACACACTCACACTGAAATATTTAAGATTAGGTACAAATAAATCAGGGTGAGTGATACTAGCGTCTCAGTATCAAAAAGTTATAATTTACCTCATCGCTGAAGTTCCTGAAGGCAGCGACTCTCTCCTCTACACTGTCCTGACTGAGAGGCAAAAGCTTCAAACGCTCCATCACCTGAAAAATAACACATTTTACTATTTATTTTTGTATTTATCTCTGTGGTAATTCATAACAAGGTAATAACGCTTTTAGCAAACATACATCATAGGCTCTGTCAATGTGTCCTGCGTGGTATTCGTCAAAGAATGTCATCAGGTCCAAAAGAAGATAGAAAGTACTATCCACAGACTTTTCTCCTGATATACCTTGAGAACGATACCTGAGGGGAAAAACAAGCTCATGTTATACATCGCTTCAGAAGTTTTCCATTCGTTTTCACATGTTTTGCTGCTTAGTTTAGTAACCTTTCAGCAATGGCCACCGCTGTGTTTTTGAGTCTCTCCTTGTTGGACTGGGGAGCGCTGACCTGTGCAATCACTGGACTCAACAGCCTGTTCATGAGCTCCAAAACCTTATCTGAATTCTACACAAAGACAAAATGCACCGTCTCTAATAATGAAAAACCACAAGCAGTACTTTATCAGAATATAACTTACTTTGGCCAGCTCATACAGTTTGACAGCCTCTTCAAACAGGCCCTTGTTCTCAGCCTCAAGGGCCACTTTACTGATGATGGCTCTTGTATCTCCAGCAAACTTGTCTATGACTCCAGGCTAGAAAGGAAAATGAGAGAAAACACAAGAGTTTCACTTGAAGGTACATTGTGTATCTTTTCGGGTGGAGGGTCTGTCAAATGCTTTTCTCCATGGAGGTTATTCCAGATGTTATTGTCTGGAATGTTTCACAGTATGGAATTAAACCTTTCTATTTTCATGGAGACCAAACCAGGACAAGCTGCATGTCATATCTGTGGAGAGGCAAACCGGCTCACCCTCAGAATGCCTGTTTTTCTCTCTATTTTTGAGCAATAAAACCACCACCATAACTGAATAAATGTAGAGCTGTTTAATATCATACTATGAAACATTCCAGGCAGAGCAATAACATATTCATAGAAAAAAGCGAAAATAAGACAATAAAGTAGTGGTTAAAATGGTCTATAACAAAGTAAAGACCTACCTTCCTGCTTCCATCTTTTTCTAACCTCCCCAGCAGCATGTCAAACTGGAACAGACAAAGTCACGTAATGCAATATCGTTTTAAATGCAAATAAAAACTATAATAGCAATAAATCAAAGCGTAATGGCTTAAGTTTTATCAGGTGCCCTTGTATAATAGTATCACTCACCTCACGGCTCTCAATAACAAGCTCGCTAACACAGCGCATAAACATGTTTTCTCCTTGGCTGTCCTTCTCGTTGCTGGTCAAACACATAATAGTAAAGCAATCAAAATAGACAAGCATTACTGTAAACATTGTACGGTAGTTTTTGTCACAACTTAATCCAAGTCACAATAGATTATCACTATCTCACCGTAAGAAATAAAAGTACTGGAGCGCTTCCCGTGGATCTGTAGACTCAAATTTGCGAGTGTAAAGCATGAGCAGGCGAATGAAGTTAAGTCGACGTACCATCGGGGGATCGCCGGGTTCTTGACTTACTGTAGACAAGGACAGCAAATAGTTTTTAAGTGTCCTATATTACGCAAAATTGACTCTTATGAGCTTTAAGCCATATTAGAATGGTGTTACCTCATCAAAAACATATCTCGAGTTGTGTTTTGGAGTAATCCTTTATTTTTATTAATCTGTCGACATTTCCAAAGCTGAAAATGCCCCGTTTAACGTCACAAAGCAATAGTTTAAGTTAACAGCCACCTTTTACCTTTCCTTTAGTAGTGGTTGGCAATTCCAGGGCTGAACTTATCCAAATGATTCCAGTGAAGGTGTATGGAGTTTAAAAACACAGTGAATCAATTTCATATTAGCACATGACATCACAAGATGGAGTGTTTTCCATGTGAGACAAGAACTCAGCCTAAATATGCAGGGCTTGTGTGTTAAACATTTATGAATGAAGAAAAAAAAAACCAAAACACAACTCCAAATATGTGTATGATGAAGAAATAAGATTGTGACATAAATCAGAAGAGAGTGTAATAGGGGCCTTTTAACTGTGAATGAGGATTGTGCACTTACAGAGCTGAGCACTTTGCCCTGACGCCTTTAAAAGCAGTCGTAGCTCATAAAGAACCAGAGCGACGTGGACGGCGTGGCTGCGGAGCCTCTCAACACGAAATAAGAACGCCACAGCTGCCTCAAACTGAGCCGTCAGGAACAACACCTGGAAGTACAGGAAGGGCTGCTGGCTCGCCGAGAAATGAGACTCTCCTGTGGGACCAAAGACAGGAAAGTGAATTTTAAATATGCAGGAATTAAAAGGTCTTAATTTAACAGGCCCTATATTATGGAAAATTTACTCTTGTGAACTTGTTATGTCATAATGCTGTTACCTCCTCAAAAACATGCCTGAGGTTGTGTTTTGTCTCATTCACACATGCTTGAGAAATCCTTTATTATTAGTCTGTCTAGATCTCAAAAGCTCAAAATGCTCTGTTCCACCTTGTGATTTCATGAAGTGTTAGTTTAACTTAACAGTCACATTTTCAGTAGATTCCAATTCCAGAGATAAAATTATCCAAATGATTCTAGTGAAGGTGGATCACCATTTTCCATACGAGAGAAGAATTCAGTCTAAATATGCATGGGTATAGGGGTTAAATAAAGGTTTGTATGTTAAATATGTGTGAATGAAACAAAATAACAACTCCAGGTATGTCTGTGATGAGGAAACAACATTACTATATAATGTGCCTATGCCTGAAATGTTCCTCAGTATGGCATTAAACTTATATTCATGCATTCATTCAGTTACAGGTGTGTATTGCTCAAAAACCAACATTCTTACTGTGAATGGATTTGATTTGTCGGCCTGATGGTGTTACCCGCTTGTGTCCATAGAGGGAGGTAAGTTACATAGTGAATAAAAATGTAACTTGTGTTTGTTCACTGGTAACACAGATGTTTTACCAACTGCAAAAAAAACTTTTCTGTTCCTATAGCACCCAGTGTGTACAAGGAAACATTTTGTGTGGTGCAGGTACTTAGTCATCAACTTTACTTTTTTTAATTATAATTCTTAATCCTCTTGCTGGCTAAAAAGTGTGTGGAATAGAACAGGGTGGACCATGTCAGCCATTTTAGAGGCTTATCTCAGACTCACAGCACTTTAGTTCAAAAAGCGGGAGCGTACCAGAGAAGAGAGGGAGAGAGTGATGAGGAGAGAAGGATGGAGGAAGATAGATAAGAGTGTGGGAGTATGCAGGCAGCAGCAGCAGTGTGCAAACAAGAAATCAGGAAGGACAAATCTACAGAACAGTATGTTAAAATGGGCAGAAACCACAGAGTGAGGAGGGAGGGTTTAAAAGGGTCAGGAGCAGAGAATAGAGGAACAGAGATGTAGAAGACCACTGACAAGGACACAGGGACTAGACCAGTTGGCAAAGACTGACGCTATGTGGGACAAAGAGAGAGAGAAGAGCTTCGGGCATTGTATCCCGCTGTGAGGCAAGATGGAGGACAACAACAAGAAGTGCACCAGGCAACGGGAGGGGGAGCGGGGCAGCAGAGAGAGTGGGGCTGTGCTTCAAACAGAGCAGAGTGAGAGGCGGAACGGACACAAGAGTGAAGCCTTATCTGAACAGCGCAGGAACGGGCCAATAGAGCAGCCAGCACCCAGGGGAAAGGACTGTGCGGTCTAAATCTGGGCTACACAAGGCCCTCGCGCTCCCCCTTTTTACACACCAAGGTCACGTGAACTGTTTACTGTTCAACTTTGAATTTTTATGAAACGTGAGCATTTATCTGCACAAAAAATACCATGTTACTTTTCGGCTCGTCTCCATGGAGATGTTATTTCTTTACTTTAGGCTAGATCTGCGGAAAGGCATGCATTTTCCAAGGCATTTTTTGTTTTACAATCAAAACACCATACGTTTAATGCCTTACAGTGGAACATTCTAGGTAAGAGCAATTACATAGACATGAGCAGAAACCAGAAAGTTGCATGGTTCACCTTTATCTATAGTAAAATACATTATATTACAACGTACATATACATTCATTTACATTTTCTTACCATAGTCTTCAAGAAGCTGTTTTTGCAGCTGTGGGAGTGTGAGCCGGTCCTGAGGAGAGCTGCTGCTATCATCATCAAAGCACACCTGGTTCAACTGTTTGAAGACCATAGTTAGGTAAACTAAATAAACCAGGTCACTACACTTAATAAAAATACAACTTATGTTTTAAATTATGCAATAATGATAATTTGAGGCACACCTTAAGCCAGAGATAGTCTTCAGTTTTGTCTGCCACCTCTCCATGGTTGTCACTGATGTCACATTTACCAATCAGGCAGTAGACCGCTCTCTTGTATGGGTCAGCACAGTTCCTAAGCACTCTGCGGTAGTGAAGTCGAAGTTTGTTTTCAGATGTTGGAGAAAGCCTTAAAAACAAAACAAAAGGGCATTAAAAGGAGAATGAAAACAAAAATAGTAGTTTAGTAGTAGATAATAGTAGACAGAATAATGATAACTGAGAACTGGGAAGTTGATGTTTCAATTATTTTTGTATCTAGTTTACTTTTGTTATTTAAAATCAAAAAGAAAAATGTAATAAAAGTGTCTTCTTCCATTCTGAACTTCACCACCAAGACACAGTTGGCCGAGTTGACAGAAATTAATTTTATTCTTTGGCAATGGATCCTACCTGGATGACTGAAGTATTACACAGTTTTCTTATTTAATATAAAATTTTATTAAGTAGAGGAAAGAGGAGCAGCTCTTACCGCTTGTCAGGACTCTGCATGTACTCCTGAAACCAGTTCTTGAACTCTCCAAGCTGATGCTGCACTCTGTTCACCACCTGCATGGCTGCATTCAGGTCTCCACAGCGTAAGCAGTAGTAAATGACAGCCCACACTGGATGGCCCTCAATCTCGCCATCCTGTAAAGCACAATAAGGTTAATCTAGTTTGTAGCCAAGTAATTCAGCAGTTATTCTGTGATTTACCTGCATGCCAGGCAGTGGTCCTGGTAGTTTGATGTTGAGAAAACTGCGGACAAGCTGGTATGTTCCTGGCACTCCTCCCAGTTGGGCTTGATGAAGGTTTCCATACACAGTCACCATAGTGTAATTTTTGTAGCTACAGACAAAAAGGAAGATTCAGATGTACAAATGCTGAATGCTTCAGGTAAATATGGCTACATAAAAATGCAAATGACCAGTTTTCCAGAAAAGTGAGTGCCTTTCGGACAAAAGCCAACTGCATTTCCACAGAAGTGCGACTTTTAAGAGTGTCTTTGGCAGGAACAAGCAGGACATCAGTCATCTGCTTCACCATGGACCAGAGGTCGGACACATTCTAACAAAAACATGTTAAGACAACAGCTGTGAAATAATACATTCTCTTAATATGGCTGTAGTTATGCATTATTGTAAAATGTAATGACTGCTAAAAGAGTATTTGTTTAAAATATAAATACACACAGCTTACCTTGTCATCAAGACTTTCAGCGACTCCAGCGCACAAGTCCCCGAGATTTGGCTGTATGTGACCATTCACAATTTTCTCATTAAAAATGTAGATCTGTAAAAAGATTTAAATTTAATTTCACTTGGGTTTTGATAACAAAGGTAACTTTTCAGCTACCATAATGCAAAATCCTAAACTCGTCACACAAAAACCTCTATGCCCAACGGGTGAAATGGTTCACGACCAAAAATATGAAAAAAAGGATCAAAATGTTCCAAAGATCATCAAATAAGATCACAAAAACTAAACAAATGACACCACAGGCAATGTGGCGGCACATGGTCAGACGTTTTGACTCACGAGCAGCTCAGAAATGAACAAGAAGGTCAGACAGGACATGGCGACGAGGGGAGGGCAGAGACAACGCCACAGAGAGAAAATACCCCATGTGCCCCTGTTTGCTCCAACTAATCAATACCTTTGATTTGTAACTTCCTGCTTCACTGTGTGACCCCATTAAAGCTCCATAATAGGAACAAAAACAGTGACAAGAAGCATAAGCCAAATCACGCCTACTTTCTAGGTTTGGTAAAAATTTAAGTATTTTGATAATTTTTGTTTATTATATACCTGTCGTCCATAAGCCACTTCTGTACTATCCAGGGCACTTCTTCCAGGTGCTGAAACTTCGCTCACAAAGCTGGGCTGTCAGAGATGATAACACAATGAAGACCGCATCACTTATCTCCACAACCAAAAAGAACATGTGAATAAAGTATTTTGGCAAGTGATTTTTGGGTCAAGATTTGGAGTAGTATCAAAAATAACCCCCCCACATCAAAGGTTAAACATTTGCAGCTCATTCACATAAGACAAAATTAGCCCACATGGAAATATGATTTGTGTGAATGTAAGTTATTAATATCCACCTACAACAGCAAATTTGTAAAAGAAACTTTAACAATAATGAGAAACAAACATGATATAGCCATAATATAGTAGTATATTAAAGTAATATTATCAAGCTAATGAATCAGTTTGAGAATTTTATAGAGGAGATAGCATTTATAACGTTGTTCCCTCAGCAAAAACATGCCTGAAGAGGTTTTAGATGTCATCCATGCATGGTTGAGTATTTTAGCAATCCCTCCTAGGCCCTATTCATGGTTAGGTGTAAGGTTCTGCCCCCTTGATCAGCTCACAAGCCTCCATCACTGACAATTCTCCATTAGTATAGAAAAGCATGATATAAAACAACACACTAAAACTTTACAAACTGATGCAATGTGCTGTAATTTTATTAGCAGAAAGCATGCTGATTTTAATGTGATAGAGCTGTGAAGGTGGAGTGACTTTTGACTTGGAATGCCAAAAACAAAAGTAAAACTTATAATGGATATTCCAAAGAATATAGCATTTTCTAAACAATAACAGGTAACATGGTGATCTAAATATGTTATGTGTTAGAAAGTAAGACCCCACAGAGTGCAATACCTCCTGTTGTAACACAGTTATTTTTGACAGAAGACACAGACGGACAGATATCAGATGTAATATTTTATTGATACATTTTTGTATATTTATTCTAAAAAAATGAATAAATAAATAAGTACCTCCACATCTTGAGTGAAGTCCAGAGCATCTTCCCCTTCTCCAAGCAGTGTGTGTAGAACTCTTTGCTTCACCTGCTCCCACTGCACAAGCATGGACTCCCGGTGGTACTCCTCCGCCAACAGGAACGTCTGATTGAGTTCACAAAGACACATCCTCAGGTTAAGATCTTCATTTACACTGACACATGGCAGCTGTAAAGAATATACTGAAGAATAGAGATCGACCAATATGGGTTTTTGCTTGGACAATACTGATTGTTTAGAATGCAGAGAAACCTATGGCTGATAGGATCTGCCAATCTTTTTGAGCCGATATGGAGACAATTTTCATAAGAGCTGTTTTGTAGTACCATCTCAGGATTTAATGTTGAAATTAAGCTTTATATGATACATACTATGCATATTTAGGCAGCTGGTTGGGCCAAAGAAAATATTGGCCACTACTGGAGACCAACAGTCAATATACCAAATAGTGCAAATATCGGTCTCTCTCAACTGAAGAATGTATATAATATTTAAAAAATCATAAATTGCCTGCCATACTTTCTGCTTAAATGCAGGAGGCTTCTCCCCATTCAGAACCAAATTACAATTTTTTCTTCATTTGTACCAAAATGACTATGCTGAA
>KN492658.1:17962-43910 GCA_000787155.1 Scartelaos histophorus
TAAGAAAATCTGATTGGAAATCAAAGTAAGAGCAGAGCAGTGAACTTATGGAGGTGAAGGTGAAAACGGGGGTTGATCAGCAATATGATGTATTGAAGTTGAAGCAGATCATCTTCCATTTTAAAGATTACCAACTCAAACATTGCACAAATCATTCCAAATACAACTTTGGGCTGATTTTGTATAGAAGGTGCACTTTAAGTTCAGTTGCACAGCACAGTTCCTTTATTTTTATTTGCATCTTAGTTTTGACATAAATTGACCATGGGTTTCTGGCTAATCTGCCTGTTCACATCCATAGGAAAAGATCTGATCTCCAGTTATACAACTTTGTTAACTGTAGGAAATGTGAGTCGTCTTGACTGGCCTATCACACAGGGATAGAATGCTCCCTCCTTAACAAGTTTGTATAGACCCACAAGGGCACCTGTGAGTCTAATTTAACCCTCCACAGAGACTGAAAGTAAGATAATGGGATCATGAGATAATTAACATCCAGCTCAGGGAGTACAAATCTAGATTGAAAGTACTTTTACTGGGTTAATTTTGTCTCTGCACCTTCACTGTGCATAGTAGTTATATAAATGTTGGAGGGGAGGGGGTAATGATAAATGTTTATCGTACTCAACGATCAAAATCAGACATAAGGGCATAGTATATGTAATACAAAGGCTAAAGTAATTAGCAACAAATAATTACATGATATAATAATTGTAAACAAATTTAATTTCATCTAATGTCACAATCGGAGGTGATTCCTTCTTCCTCTGGGAGCAGCGAGTGTTAATACGAACAGCAGCTAATTAACCATGAGTCCTATTAGATCAGCACATTAGGGAAGCCATTTTAAAAGCATTCCCTAAAGGCAAAAAGACAATCTCTTATGCACCAACTTTTTGCTAGAACTTGTGTTTTAATGTTGTGTTTTTGGGATTGCATTGAGCTTAACAAACTATTATTTTCACAATTACTAAGAGACTTGTTTAAATAATTTTTATACTTCACAAAACGCATTACATTTTAATAAGCACAGACCATGGGGCCAAGGCCAATACTGACCCTGCGCCGGGATTCTTCGATGGCTGACAGGAGAGCATTATCCCTCTCATTCTTTAAGAAGCCCTGTGAAGAAAAATGGAAATGGAAATCAATATACATTCAGAATCTTGGCAAAGTCAAAATGTGAGCACAATGAAAATATGAGCTATTGTTTCTGAAATGGACTACATTTGGATGATTGTATGAGCAATGAGTCATGGACTACCACCTGAAATTCCAAACTGTTCTTCTATGAAAAAGACATTTCCAAAAAACTGATATGAGTAACACACTACAGAGAGTAAAGTATTTTACTGTATGAATGAGATTTACTAGTGTAATGGTCTGTCTATACTTAGAGGAGTGAGAGTAGATTTACTTGGATCCAGCCAAAAAGGGAGCTCAGGACACCACAGAAGGGAATATATGTATAATATGTATAATATATACTATAGAGCAAGATCTTTGGCAACAAGATCGGCATGATCAAAATACCACAAAATATTTCCAAATGGAAAACACTGTAATTTTTATTTTAATTTAAATAGCCACGTTTGACCCCAGTGTGGTTTACAGCAATGCATTAGATTGGATTAGATTTAAACAGTGTGAAATAAATATAATAGTAATAGCTTGCTGTAACCACCACTTTCACTAAAATTTATTTAGAAATATATAATTTTATACTATTTATTTAAATAAGAAACATGAGAAAATATCAATCAATTCACTTATTATAAAAAAAATTATATCTTGTTTTATTATCTATTCTATTGCCCAATCTCCCATTTAAACAAAATATTAAATAAGGCTCAAAGTTTTTGGAAAAATAAATCTAACTGTGATGTTTCTGATGGCTATTGCTTATTAAAAGGTGATGACAGCGTTAATTTTTAAAACCAAATGTGCTTTTTATGAAACACAGCAAAAGTAAACTTAATTTCAGATCAAAATTATGTCATGTAGCTTATAACATACAATTGAAAGACTGAATTATAAGGTTTCTTCAAAATATTGAAAATTGTGACCAGTGGTTCCCAGCCCTTTTCCTTGAAGCCCCTCCCAACTTGTACCAGTGACCTGCTGGGCCCTGAAATCCACAACTGCATCTTGATTAAAAAAAAAGAATTATTTTAGACAAATGCCAATTGGAATATATTTTACTTTGTAATTTGCACAAATTATAAAGTAAAAATGATTGATCAGAACTCTGAGGATATCCTGACATGTGTCGCGTCAACCCCAGATTGGAAACCACTGGTCTAAATGACATTTAATGTCAAATACAGTATCAAGTGTTTTAGGTAGATAATAAAACATTGATAATTAAAACCAATGAACTGCCAATTTAATATTGTATTCAAGTTGCCATTTACACCATTGACAAAAGCTGAAATCTAAAATACAAACAGGCAGCGAAACCAGGAATCATGTTAAAATGTTCATACAACTATTTCCTCACTATGCTAGTGCCCACCAGTCATGCTCAGACAAATGCAGAACATTAATCACATACAAGAATCATATTAGACCAAATGCGGACAATGGAGCAGCCGAATGAACAAAAGACAAAATATGACGAAGAATAATACTAAAAACATTTGCGGGAAAAGAATACTGAAAGCTGGTTTGCTTCACAGAAAAAAAGGCTTTCTGTCCTTATTTGCCTTGACACAATGAACTGACTACCTTCCAACTACTGTGTGAGAGACAGCAACCCCACCCTTTACAACGTCACTAACTATACACAAAATATAATTTAAGATTTGCCACACATACAAACAAAGCTTTACATTTCTAAAAAATACTCCTTTTGCTCATTTGTTTATTCAGTCCAGTCAGGTCATAGCATCTATTCAAAGCAGATCACATAAAATAATCAGGAAAAAGATTAAAGCACATCTTACAAATGGTACATGTGCATGAGAAAGTAAGGAATACTCACATTGGGTCTGGGCTGGAAGACAAAACTCAGGATGTGGTGTGGATAAAAATATAGCAGTTTTTCATTTTATTGTCTATAGTGAAGCATTTAGGAGACATGAAAGCCACTGGTGCCCGTCTATCACTGTGCACGGCGCAGCAGAGGGCTCCCCTTGGCGATGGATCTTCCATGTTAGGTTGAAGTGCTTTCTAATCCACATTCAGCTCTTCCCTACCTAAAAGTGCACTAGTGACTTGTTCACAAGCTGGAGAACTGAGCAAAAGTGCCACATCAAGAGTCTTCGGAGGTGGTTTTATTGTCAGAGGATTGTACCAACTTAGCAGCCAGACACAGGGGGGATTGGTGAGAAAGAATCATGCTTCATATGGATGATCACTTCCTACAATCAGGTGAGACCCCTCTTCCCCAGACTTCATGCTGCATCCTGCACCTCTCCCTCCTTCACTTAATCGCAGCATCTCTGACAGCCCACTGCCTCCTCCCTCCCTCCTCCCTCCCTCATTCCCACTCACTTTCCTCCCTTTTTATCCATCCATGCATCCTTTTCTCTCCTCCCTCCCTCAGCTCAATGCAATTATAGTAATGGATTTTTCAACCCTCAGTTGATGGCTTCCGACATCCTGTCTTGAAATGAGGCTAATCATGCTCTTAAGGGTCATGTTTAGTTAATGAGGGGTTTTAGAGCCACATAAGGGAGGGCCCTCCTATATGCTCACTGTCTGCCACGCTTTACCCACGCCGGGTTATATACATGCCATTATATAGGCTATATTTTAATACAAGCAGCACACACCCATTCACAAAGTGCCATAGGCTCACCTACGCAGCTACTACAGCATGTAATCCATCACAGCAGACATGCATGGAAAAGTAAGCCACGTGCGGATAGCTTTACGCTACACATTCATTCATAAGAAAGAACATGGACAAAAAACATGGTCAGGGTAGTATGTCCACCAAACCCACAAAAGCATTACTCTATCTAAGCATGCTGAGATCCTGTGTGGTTTACTGAAAGCATGCTCTCAACAATGAAGGGTGCATATACAGTTAGTGAGAGCAGACATTTCAAGGGAATATAAACAGAATGCATATGATAGTGAGCTAACACAAAACAAACAGCTCAATCGAGAGAGGAGCCAGATGGGAGAGTGAAAAGTGAGACAAGGACAAATCAAACCTAAGCCTGTCGCCATTTTTGCCAGCTCTGCTTTCTCTTTCTTCACAAACATATTGTCATGTGATCTCTGCCTACCTAGCACCTACATTGCCATTTATCTCCCACCATCAGTGATTATATTCTTAAAGGGTTGCTGAACACCTCCTTACTTGGCTTATGTAAATTAGTGAAATACACGAAGACAAAACCACGACTGCAAAATCCCGCTATAACTCAAACTAATGCTGACAAGCAATGATTGTTTTGTATTATCCTTCCAATTAATTGATTTGCAGGCCTTCTGCAAAAAGGCCTGCAATATGAGATATTTTGTAAATGTGACTCAGATGAAGCTCAAATAATTCCACTGGAGGACATCTTGCTGGAATAAATATATAGACTAAATGTACATGTATCCTGTCTCATATTGGTGTAAAATTACTTTGATTAACCTCTTTGATTAGCACATGGCATCATCTGGATTCGGTGTACATTCAAAATAACTAGTATTCATGATTAATGACTACAGTACCTGACAATCCTAATAATCGATTAGTCATGATTAATCAATTAACTTTGCTTTAAAACAAAGCAATGAAAACTCTGCAGTCAAACAGACAACAAATTTAACAGTCTAAAAAAATAAAATAAATAACAATAATAATAATAATAATAACAGTTAGTGGGATTCATGATGGAAATGGCTGCATGTCATGTTATGTTCCTGATAATCAGTTTTACTTAATGAAATATAAACCAAATTAATTACCTCCCTCATTGGTGGCATTTGTAAAAAAAAAAATAAAATATGCCATTAAACTTATGAAAGGTCCTCAAACAAATGTTTCCACAAAATACAATTTTTTGTAGATAAGCATTTCCCATGAACAAATATGAATTTTAAAGACCGAGATCAGGAAGTAGAAACCTGATCCTGGTTGATTAATGGGCAAAATCCAAAAGGCTACAAAAAGTATAGGATAATAAGTAATAAGAGTATAGGAGTGGTACGGTTCTGTCAGCTGACTTTAAAAGAGGTGCAAAGGTCGACTTAGAACTACTTGGTACTTGGTGGAACAATGCCTGGGACAGTCTGTGGAAAAATGTTTTTAATAGTTCGGTCAGCTGAGGTGAGGTGGGTTGGTAATTTTAGACATTCAGGAGAAGTGATGTTTTTGACACTCCTAAAGGGGTTTTCATCCATGATTTTACAGCATAAATGTTACACTGCTTTTTGGATCATGGTCATTCATGTGGCTAATCATGTGCCTTGTCCAAGGACATATAGATGGTATGCACTAGTTGGATCTGTTGACTAATAAGATATTGAATATACATGCACACAAAAATTGTATTCCTTTAAATATATTCTTGTACTTGCTTCTAAAATATTATTTTTAGCATCTCAGGCACATGGATGACTGGCCCTTTATGAACCATTTGTCCAAATAAGAATAATTTTCTCATACCTGAATGTCTGTATCTTTTACTGGTTCCAGGGGTTCAAAGGTTGTTGCAGCACTCAGGGTTTCAAGCCTTTGTGAAATGTGGAATATATCCAAACCTCTGGAACCCAGGAGAATTGATCTGAAATCGAAAAACAAATATATATGGATAATCTCTTTGAAGTATACCTTTTCTTTTTACTCCACTAGAGGGCAATACAGTCAAAATTCTAAATTAGGCAGGAGGGTTGGTTGAGGACAATTTTGGCTTATGAAAAAACTCTATGAAATTACAATATACTTTGTCCATTCAGCACACTGCTCAATAAAGTATAATCATAAATAAAATCATATGTCTTGCAAAACTTTCTAGACTTCCACAAACCTGTTTTTCCACAAACCAGTGTATTAACATTTTGTGCGTGCCCCTCATCGCAGCAAACCTTTATGATGATGCTGAAAAATCTGCACTTCTTCCACCATTACAATCCAATAAAGTAGCAATAATCAATGCAAGAAATAGAGCTAGGAATAAAAATCTGAACAAGGAATAATATATGCCTGTATTGGTTTACATATACTTAAAAAAAATAAAACAATCTTCAAGATACATTTAATATAATAATAATAATAATAATAATAATAATAATAATAATAATAATAATAATAATAATAATAATAAAATGTAATTGTATTCTTACGCTTTGACATCAGCAGCATCCTGAGACGTGCGTGTCAGGGTGCGGGAGCGCAGCCTCTCTCCAGCCTGTTGGATCTCCTGCAGGTTTCTCTCAACATGAGGCAGCTCTGACACTGCTTCAGTTTCTGCGGCAAGCTGCTCTGCTTGCTGCAACAGCTCTCCAAAGCCCTCAGCATCCATTTCTTTAAACATAAAAAGATGTTCTAAATAAATAAATATTTTCAAACGGCCCAATATTGGGCATTTTTAGCACTAATATGGGTATGCTTTATGCATAAAAGCACAGAGATATGGGTAGTACATAGGTTTTTTTTACCTGTAATCTATTAATCTAGTAATATAATCTAAATTGTTTCCAGACACCATACTCTAGTCTTTACTCTAGTCTTAGTTGACTTGAGTAAAGGTTTTGATTACTCTTCACACTGAGAGCAAGTCAAGAAATTAATAAATCATACTGACAATAAATTTAAAAAAAAAAAAAAAAAGATGAAATGATTTAATCAATTGTACTCTAACTTGACTACAATGTTACAACTCTCCCAACCTCTGAGTACAATACGAAATGTAGATCTATCAGTTCATTTAATCTTTGGAAAGTCTTATAAGGATGATGTCTATCAAATCCTTAAATCATTATTATAATTTGTAGGTAATGTGTTTCCATTCAAATTTAAGTTCTATGAATGTTTCTGTCAGCTTCACTGCGCGCCCTTATGCACCGCACATTAGGTGGACGTTAGAATAACCCGTTACACCTGAGGTTACACACCAAGCTATACATGTCCTGTGTTTAGAAGTATGACTAGTATAAACCATCTTATCTCTGAATGTAATGAAGTTTAATGTTGTTCATACAAAACTACAGGCACCACGCACATGCTAGCAGGCTAAGTTTCGCATGCTTACCGTTGTCTTTAAATCCGGAATAAAAGGAGATATAATATGAACCCGATGTGAATTGTATCCTGTATTATTTCTAAAAGCGAGAATGCTTCTTTTAATTGATTTTAAAAGAGTACACGAAGCATTTTAACTACAATGTGTTGTTTGCCCCGGTACTTTTGTGCTGAATTGTGATTGGACAAGACTTCTCACGTGATTAGTCCTTTTCTTCCTCGCCTACTTTATTTGAGAAGACTCCACAGCGCCACCGTGCGAACGAGAAGACGCGCCAAACTAGAAACGACTGGTAAAGAGAATGAAAGTGACATCGCTTTGTCCAGCACTGACAATTCAAGATCCTGAGATGGTTATTGAGTGCAGGCTGCTGGTTAGGTTGCTGGTGCTAGTAGAGGAAGGTTGTCATCATGCGCCTCTGACTAAAATGTCTGTCAAAACCTCTAGACAATAGACTCTTCTGTGGCGGACTGTCCATGTGCATTAGTCCAGACTAGATACTCCAAAAAAACCCTCATTCCTCGGCTTAGTCATATACGTAAACTGTATATATATGTCATGCAAGATAAACAACCATTAAAAAAAGTTTCTTCAAAATACCGTGACTTACAACTTCATACTTTGGGCTTTTTTTAAATTACACATACTGTTTTGATGAACACTTAACTAAATCCCAGTGTCTGTGTACACTGTATGCATGTGTGAATACATGAAAAGGCACCGTGTAAAAATATGACCATTTACCATTACATATTTTCACATCAGTATAGATTTCAAGCAGGCATCATTATTTAGTTTTCAAAATGTCCTTTTAATCCCTTTGGGCAATATATGAAAGAATAAGAAATATTTGACACTTTGTACAGAACTCTGAGCAAGAGTTATCAAACATTTAAACAAAATACCTTTGTTGGCTAAATGGCACCTATTGTATTATATACAATAACAATATTACCCCAGGTGACATTAAATTAATGATTATTACACCCCATTTTAGATTTTAACTACAGTATTGACATAAAGGAACAGTGTCTAACTCCCTTTGACTGACTGTACATTCAAATTCATTAAATTCATTCACATTCTCATTCATTCTCAGTGTGCGATGTGAGTTTCTTTTGACATACATGTTTAATTAAACTTGATAATGTATTAAAATACATTTCACACCCAAAATTGAAAAAACATTGAAATGGAATTTGCAGTTTTCTACATAATTTTGCTGAGTGACTTTACTTGTTTGCAATTACAGAAATGCCCAAGTAACACTCAGAGGAAACTGCAGGGAGTCTTTTTAATGTAGAATACAAAGCATATAATTTCAATTCCTTATACTACAGAGACCAAATAAAAAATAGAAAACCTCAAAGATGTTCACGAGTTATAAAGCCTAGATGAGTATTTTAAATTTAAATGTTCATAATATCCTAAACTCTCCACTTTTCACTTAAACTGGTTGTCAATAAGTGTTCCCTTCATCTTCGCCTTCTTGGCTTCCAGCTCAGCCAGTTCCTGTAGCCTTCTTTTGCTCATGCCCTTCCTCTCCAGCTGCTTTTCAATTACTTTGGCATTTTGAGCGTATGAGTCTGCCACTTCTCTGGCCTCGATCTCTTCCTCCTCTTCATCGATGGTGGAGACTGTGACCGAGCTAAACTTGCCCATGTCTTTGGTTCTCTTGGTCATCATCACTCGCACCTTCTTGGGGGCCTCTGGCTGCTTCTGGCTGTAGACGCTGGTGTTTCCAAAGCCCTGACCAAACTTCACCACGGCACCGTCAACGATGAAAGTGGCGGTGGTGTTTTTCTCTTGGTGCTGGTAGAAAAGCAAGAGACCACACTTGCCGCATTTCTTTCTGAATTGCCTCTCTATCCCCGCTTCTCTTTTAATGTAAGCGGTCTCGTCCTGCTCCACGTTGCAGAACTTGTGTGCGTGTTTCGCCGCGTCTATGACTCTGGCTTTATCCTTGGGTCTCATGGGCAGCTTCTCGAGTTGACAGTCCAACACCAGCACCATCTGCCCGCAAAGACAATAATAAACATGCAAAGGCTTCTCCCCATCATCATATTCCTCACGGTCCCTGGTATCAGAGCAGACAACGCTCCTGGAAACCACTTTTGGCATGATTTAACGAGAAACTTCAACGATGGCCACACGACGAGAAAAACACTAGACGTTACAGTAAGTTTCCGGTGTGCAACACTCAAAACAATCCGGGTCCTTGTTTTACTTGCGCACTAAACGACTAATGGTGCACTACCGCCACCAAGTGATGAGGAGTGTGAACTTACTAAAATATAAACTGATCAAATAACTAAAGCAAATATCCCAGAGATACTAAAACTTAACAATCCGGCAACTGTTCCATTTGAAGTCAAGTTTTGCAGTGATTAAGGACCTTGCAAAATAGATGGGCCATTAAAACTCAGTTTAAAGAAGACCTTGGTAAGCAATAATTGCAGATACTAGACCAGCTGACATAATTCACGTTTACCATGGATCCTACCTGCACAACTGAAGGGTCACACAGAAAATCCAAGTTGTGGCTGCATTTTAAGTGGGTCTAACAATTGAAAAAAGTCCAGTGGATTTAGTAGTTTCCACTCAAAGCACCAATTAAGACAGTCAATTGCCAGCCATTTGTAATCAAGAAATTCAGAAAGCAACCACCACAGCTTCTTGAATCAATCATTTATTAGTAGTAGAAAAAAAAAAAGAAGTTACAGTTTATCATTAATAATTAAATCAGGACATTATGGTTAACAGGGCTTCATTGACAGCAGCTGGTGTCACAAGTCTTCCCCTTGCACACACACCCAGAGGCGCACTTGCTGCATCCAGATGGACAGCAAGAACAGCAACCTGTAATTTCATTACAATTAGTGACATGAATGAGTGACATTTTTCTACATGAAACAAAATTATTCAGTACAACAGTCAATAAGTCTAAATATGGTCAGTGCTCATGGGATAGAAGCACAAGATTAATATAAAAAAAAAAAAAAGACACCCCTGGTATGTGGTGGTTGGCAATTCAAGAAAATCGTTCTGCAGTCAGCCCATCAGTCAGTATAGTAGCGTTTTTTTCTTCTGGTTTGTCATTTTTAATTTTTAAGATTCGTAAATAAGGCACCTGGGAGTTTTTTGTTTTGTTTTTTGTTTTTAAAACAAACCACCGGTTTTGGATAAATCTGCTGGGACAGAGGACAAAGGCCTGAAAACTGGGATTGTCCCGGGTAAATAGGGACGTCTAATCACCCTACACTGGCCATGAGATCAAATTCATTCGGCCTATAGTAACTATTTTACCATTACTCGTCCATTTAAAACAATATTTAAAAATAATTTAAGATACTCACTCTTCTTGCAGCTCGTGCAGGAACAGTTCTTGCACGCACACGATCCTCCACAGTTGCAGGTTCCAGCTAAGAAAAATAAATCAGTGTCAGAGTGATACTCCTAAGATGAACATGTTTGCAAGAAGAAATCCCGAAGACAACTTACTCTTGGCGCAGTTACAAGGATCCATAGTTTCAAATCGCTGGCGTTTCGTGCTCAGTGAAATCGGCGTGCGTCTTCCTCCGTGGTGAAGTGAGTGCGGTGTGATGACAGTCGTGAGTCCTGTCGCTTTTATAGGGCATGTTTGTAGTAGGACTGAGTGCAAACTCCAGAGAAATGACTCACGCTGCACGCTGCACGCTGGAATGGTAAACACAAAGAGCTTGTGCACACGATGCGGTCACACAAGCACACGGCGCGCAGAGAGGTGAAAGATGCAGATGCTCATTACGTAAGACCATCAGAGCACAGAACATTTTTACACAGAGCTCACAGACCTGGAATAATTAATGATGCCGGAGGAAAACAAGGTTATATAATGGAGTCTAAACAGCAAGTTAAACAAAGTAAACTGTTCTTGTACTTAATACGCTAAACATTTGTCCTATCATTTGTAACCGTCAAGAATATACACGTACATCAGATTTTACATAAAGACGTCGCCGTTTAAAAACACTGATATCTAGAACAATGACTGATTAGTTGTTTTTTTTTTTGTTTTTTGTTTTTAATTATTATTATTATTAAAAGATCAGTGAAGATTTTAAATAGAGATTTCCTCATTTAAAAACATTGGTATGTAGAATAATAATTGATTAGTTTATTTGTTATTCAGAGACTCTCACCAGAGGAGGGGGAGGGGGGGGCATGTCTCTGCACACGGCACCGCGGCGGCGCGCAGACAAACCGCTCACAGCGCTCGTGAGCAAAAACCACCCCCTCTGCGGTGTTTAAGTTCCCCATTGTAGTGGGATATTTTCACGGATCTTTTAAATATTATATTCCTTATATGTTTCATAAGGAGTCTACTGCATTTGTCAGAATGACTTACCAAAATTCATATAGCTCATAGCGTTCGTAAGTTCGTAAGTTGTTTTTTTTTTTTTTTTTTAATAAAAAAATATCTTATTAAAATGTTTTTTATTTCATATACACGATCAGTCAGAAGTTTTCATTTCTTCTTCTTCTTCTTTATTATTTCCATGATTGTTTGCATTGTAGATTCTCACTTAAGGCATCAGAACTATGAATGTATACACATAGAAATATGTGTACAACTCATAATAACTCAAAACTTGTTTTAGATTTAAAAATAAAAATACTCAGTTTGTTTTGAACCCTGGTTTGACTTTGGCATTTCTTGAACCTGACAAGACAAACCTGTAAAGAGAAAACTTTTGATTTTTAAATTTACTGCATAATCCCATATATCTTGCTTCACATATAACCTATTTCAGGTCTTCCCTGTATATATAAAATGTAGAAAGTAGTAAACTAGAAAAATACCAAGGGCTGGAGAAGATCTTAAAGGTAAAGGCATCAGTGGTTCTCATGGTCATTGAGGGACTGCAGTGGCTACAGCAGACCCCAGGAAATAAATCAGGCATTTCAGTCAAGAGACGTGCAGCACTAGGAACAGCTGATACTGTGGAGGATCTTTAAGCTACCAGGCCTCTGGTAGAGGACCCAAGAACATGCACGGATCTTGTTTCGCTAGAGTTGACATATAAGGCAGGACACTTGCTACAAGGCTTCATTAAGCACTGTCTTTTTTTTTTTTTCTGCGAAGTCACAGACAGTTGATATTCCCATCTGATCCCCAGGTCAGTTTGCCTTTAAAGCGCACACCATGCAATTGCGATTTGAGGCAAAGACTTCAATGAGACAAGAATTAGAACGCTCAAATATACTTTTAGAGAACCATGTTTGTTTTTGTGTGAAGATACAGACATGGATCATGTACTGAATTTTATGGATTACTACATCTTTACACCATTGGTTTACCCAGTTTCCTGGCCAGAAAGTGATACCCTGCGACAAATTCTCAGTCTATGGATTATAACAATTCTTGGAGCAGAACTACTTTACCTGGGATTTGGTGCTCTTAATTTTTACTGTGTGTTTAATCATGAACTCATGAAACATCCACAATTTATTAAGGTACAGTGTATCATTAACTGGATATTTAAGTTCACTTTTACTGTTTCCTTTTATTGTTTTCAATATGATTTCAAATGACAGAACCAGGTACAAAAAGAGATTAAGCTTGGACTGGTGTCTATTTTCTGGATGAGTTTTCCTACAGTGGGTCTCTTCTATTGGGAGATTAAAGGATACAGCAAACTTTATGACAACATAAATGAAACCTCTCAAGGTAAATCTCAAGAACCTTAGTTACACTTTTTTTTTTTAAATTCTAGAAATCAAGAACATATTTCACTGTAATTGTAAAATCAATATTTATGAATATTTGCTTTAAAGGCTTGTCTGATGTGTTGCTGAGCATAGCTGGATTTCTCCTCTTTACTGACATGTGCATTTATTGGATCCATCGCTCTATGCATAACAAGAACATTTACAAGGTAAACCTTAGTTATTAGCTAAATGACACCAACATTTTAACAAGGCCATATATATTTTGAATAAAATGCATGAAACAGTCAGCATAGGGACATAGCAGGTGACATGCTATAAGTACTTAAATGTGTAATCTCAGCTCTAATGGAGGCAGCATGTACAATTTGTCTGCTCAAGAATCAGCCAGCGTCTCTATTTTTCAGACGGCTCAGGTTATATGGAGTGGATGCTGATGTTTTACAGAGAATGTATAGAATAAATTTTACATTATGGTATGTCATCATGGTTTAGTAACTTGTCGGTCAAAGCAAAATCACAGATTTTTACCTTGATTAAAAGAGTGGGTAAAATAATTTGTGTGGCACCTAGTTCACATCAGCAAATTTTTGAGGAGACTGATATGAAACTAGGCAGGAAAGTGGCCCATGACACAACCCATGTTCTTCAAGGTCAGTTTGAGCTAAAGCCATCAGTAGAAGGTGCAAAATCCAAAACTGTAAATTGAACAGATTAAAATATAAGACAAAATATAAGACTGTGAATTGCTTGCCTGTAACTTAAAGGTCATGTTGGTGTATCAGTTGAGGTCATAGTTGGTCTCTTATTTATGTTCTATGGTGGATGCTTGTATTGTGCTTATGTTGCTGTGTAGTCTAGTCTTTGTGTTCAAGTGATCCCCTGTCCCAAGACAAATTTCTCCCATGGAAGAAAATAAAGGATTATCTTATTCACCACACCACAAATAAAATCATTTGCCTTTGTCTGTTTCAGCATTTACATAAACAGCACCACACATTTAAGATTCCTACACCTTTTGCCAGCCATGCTTTCCACCCCCTGGATGGATTCCTGCAGAGTTTGCCTTATCACATTTATCCATTCATCTTTCCACTCCATAAGGTGAGAAATTTATTTCCTTTTGGCTGATCCAGGAAAAGCATAATTAATATTACGTATTTTCAGGGGGTCTATTTGTCACTATTTGTCTTTGTCAACATCTGGACCATTTCAATACACGATGGGGACTACCGAATTCCTGGACAACTAATCCACCTTATCAATGGAGCTGCTCATCATGTAGACCATCATTTATATTTCAAATATAACTATGGACAGTACTTAACACTGTGGGACCGTTTAGGAGGCTCCTACCATTACCCGTCAGCACTTTTAGGGAAAGGACCACATGATGACGTCCAAAAGCTAGAGTGAGAGTTTTTTTTTCCTTCTTCAGTTGTAAAGTGAATGGCACATACTGTTGCAATAAAATGGTGGTAAGACACTTTTGTACATTGTATTAAATAAAATTATATGGCATCAGTATTATTTTAAATAAAAATGTGATATGCAAAGACCTCTTGCTACCATCAACAAGTTTCTCAAGTGTCTCTTTCAGCTCCCGGCGCTTGGTGTATTTTCGTGAAGGCTTTGCAAGGCCAGGTCAGTCCACTTCATCTCTTGTTCTTTCACTGACTCTGTAGATCCACCATTATCCTGCTCAGCTTCAGGAAGTTCACTCTGACACAAAAATAAGTCAAAATAAAGAGTAAAATTCAGTAAAATGGGAGTGAAGGTATTATCAGCAAATAATTAAACAAATGCTTTTATTATTTACCAGAGGGATAGTGACATCTTCATATGGAAGCCTATCCTCCCTCCAGGCATCATCGGTCAAGTCCAAGAGTCTTCCATCTCTTTGTATGGCACTGTCCATTTTCAAGCCGTTGGTTGAGATTAGGTGTCTTTGGCTCGACTGTTTCTCAAAATAAATGTATTTTCTATGATATCATAAAATAAAAAGGAAGCCGTCCTGTAAAACTCTGAGGTGCGGTCGTGTGCTGCAAATATATTTACGAATCTGGTTGTGTCGCGTTCATTTGACGTCAAACAAGCCGCCTCCCAATAATGACGTATATCTTAAGTTTTCATAATAAATAAAAGGTTTAAAACTATTTCTAAACTACTACAAACCAACGCCTAGTTATGATATACTATTAATAAAATTTTTCGTTCTTTATTAAAAAAAAAAAAAAGGTTTATTTCTCATGTTTGAGGTTGCCATGGGAACAGGCTTCGTTCAATGGAGACTCACTAACAGAGAAACATCACACGGCTTTTAAATCACAAACGGTAGAGGTCAAAGGTGTGTTTTATCCAGAGACCATCAGGTAAGTGAATGTGACAAATGTTCCAACCAGTCACTGCCACCGCTACGTATTTTTCGAAATCTAAAGATTTAACTTTAACCTAATTTAATCATTGGGCTGAAATTGTAGCAACCACAGGCGAGGTGTAGCATGCAACTGAAGAAATAATGTCTGAAGCAAGTAAACTAAGTAAATGTAAACATTTAAACATTTAAATATTTCTATTTAACACAGATATTGAAGGATGTCATATTCCGAGAAGCACAAATCCCTGGTCGAAACAAAAGGGACTGGAAGTCTCTTTCTGCCGGTAGTTCCCCAGTTAAAATACAAGGACCTTCTGTATGGAACCACCTCTAGTGACTACGGCCGGCTTCCTCCAAGCTTTGAAACGGCCCCATGTACTTTCCATCCAAGGTCTCAAAGATTCTCTGAAGAACTGGGAAGGAGCGGGATGTATTGCAATAACTCTTTTAATACATCTTTGGACTATAAATGAACTAAATAATACATACATAAATAAATAAAGATAAAGTAATATGTGTGTGTTATTACATTCTATTGCTATCTATTCATAAATGCATTCATCTATATATTTTTTTGAATAACAATAACATGGAATACTGTTTTCTGCTTCATTGATAATTTCTAATAAGTCAAATGTGTACAATAAGACGTACTTCCTCCATTAATGAAGCTACTTGTTGCCTCTACTGGACACATCATAGGTGAGTTCAAAACAAAACACACAGTGTAAGGTGAGACTTTGTCTTAGAAAGTGCAGATTTTGAAAACTGTTGTTTCTGTTGATGTTTTCTTGATCCCATTACACTTTCTGCTGGTCATCTGCTGCTCGCCTCCACTTCCCACATCCACACCCACAGCTGATTAAGGCTAACAGTTAGCACCGCCGACGCTACGGAACTTAGCTCTGTGCTTGTAACCATAGCTTACAATGGTCTAGGTTAGTACAGTAATATTAGCACCTTATCACTTAACATAGGTTTATGCTTTACACGTCGCAGGGAGGACTGTCTGTTCACTTCACCGGCATTTGTGGACCACCCGCTGTTAGTTTCGTGCTAATAGTGTTAGCCAAGTGGTGCTTGACAGTAGTGTGCTAACTGCTAACAGCAAGCAAATCTTAGGGTTTGTTTTGCTGGAGAGCTAGTGCTATTGTGCTAGGGCGCTACCCTATTCGAACTAGTTTAAGCTGAATGACCAAAGATTTAAAGAACATTTGTCGTAAGTATGTGTATATTTGTTGTGTCGTTTCATGTTCCCCGCCTGGATGATTATAGTGGTTATTTTTACCCAGAAAGCAGACGCTTGTACTATTATGGATAGTTTTCTGTTGGTGTTATGCTAACATGCTAAGTAAACCACTTGCTTGATAACATATGAGAACACTGCATGTGTAAATCAACTACGCTGTATTGATAACTTACAAAACATTAGTTGGCTAAGAACACTACAGACAAAATACAATGCCTTCGATGTTTGTTTCTTTTCGTAGTTGTAAAAATGTGTTTTTTTAATTACAAATGCAATATGTGGTCAAGTGAAAAGGGATGAGACAACATCACGTGTGCAGCTGACTCGGTTTACTTTGGACCTAGTTTTGCTTATGTACTTTGCTTTTTTCCCCCTCTTTGTTTTTTCAGGCTTGTGATTTGGGCTGGATACAAGATTTCAACCATGTTTGAAACACTGTTTTAATGAAACCTTCAACACTTCATGATCCATATAACGAGACTGCTGGCTTTTATCTTTTTATCTCTACATGACAACAACATGATTACATATGCTGACCCCACCCAGTTGATTGGGACAAGTATCCCACCAAATCCAGCTTTCCAAATGATATGATAGTAGCTGCCTGGATTACTTTTTGTGCCTGCAGAAGCCTTGCACAGGTTCTGCTTCGCCTTTCTTCCTCTTATTCCTTCACTACTCTTTGGGGGACCCTTGCCACTACATCCATGGGAAACAGCTGTGTGTGCCGGGACGACAGTGATTTCGAGGACCACCAAAATGGGTCAACCCGCGCATCTCGGGGACAATCTAGGAGGGTTGATCACGGAGCCACAGTCAGTGCTGAGGTTGGAGAGGCACGCAGCAGCCGGCCCAGGGATCCCGTTAGGCCCCCACGCAGAGGAAGAGGGCCCCATGAGCCTAGACGCAAGAAGCAAAATGTGGATGGCCTAGTGCTGGACACACTGGCTGTCATCAGGACACTTGTAGACAAGTAGGCCCTAAAATTGAGATCACTGGGATGTAACTCATGCATGTATTATTTGTGATGATTTATTAATAAGAATAATTTATTATTTCCATTTGGTGTGTTCATATATCATATTATTTGCAGAGTTGGTGTGGAAAAAACTAAACCCAACTGCTATAGTTTGTGGTAATGGGTTGACATGACATTGTCAAAAAATGTTTCACTAATGCCTCTAACACATAACTCAAGTTTCTTTATTGTTTTAACAGTGATCAAGAACCTCCTTACTCCATGATAACTTTGCATGAAATGGCAGAGACCGGTAAGAACTGTATATTTACAATCGATATCTGTCTGTTTGTTTATCAATCTGATTAGGTAGATAGACTATTTATCTATGATAGTGTGAAGCAAAGTTACTGAGTCATGCAGTAGAAGAGACATTGAAACTTCAGACTGAGATTTAGGTATTTTTTTCAGGTAGTTATTATGATAGGTACAGTTAGTGAGTAAACATTTTTTCTCTATTGCCTTAGATGATGGCTGGTTGGAGGTTGTCCAGTCACTTATTCGAGTTATCCCTCTGGATGATCCCCTGGGTCCTGCAGTTATTACACTTCTTTTGGATGAGTGTCCCTTGCCCACAAAAGTAAGTGGAACTTGTCATTGTTAGAGAATTGAACTTTTTACTTTTTACTTTTTACTCAAAGTCTGAGATGTAGTCAAAATTGTGTGAAACTTATTTGAGCTTTGTATGACATTTTCTAAATTTGTAAATTACAGTCATTTCTGGACTATAAACCGCTACTTTTTTCTCGCACTTTGAAACCTATGGTTTATATAACAGTACGGCTAATATATGGCCGGATTATTTATTTGGCAACACAGCGGATACGCGCAGTCTGAGTGTAGAAAATGGCGCTTCTCTGTGCAGTGAACACATGGATCTAGCTAAAATGAAGCTGCAGCATTAGCTAGTGATGCGGTCGGCACTAAAACAGTTTATCCCCGTGTGATAAAATAAGTGATGATGCTAAATGAACATTAGTGAGGGGGACACGTCTTACCCGTATGCACTAAATGCAGGCGAATGCGTAAATGACGAGAAGAAACGTCTCAAACTTCAGTAGCCGGTCGTCCACTCATACCTGATCCATAACCTGCCCCCGGGAGAGTCTGAAATCTGCTGAAATCCCACGAGACACAGACAAGATACAAGATCCGTCAGCGTCTCTTTGTGCAGGAGACATGTGCAGTAAAGATGGGAGAGACGGGGGAATGTGCAGAGGAAGACGCTTGTTTGATTTTGTTTTGAACAGCTATTTTGCACTTCATGCACACACCCTCCTCATGGAAAACACACGAACAAATGCAGGTGTTGCAGCTTTTTATTTAAAGGCGACTGATCTGAAAAGGACGTAGAGCTGCTGCTGTAAACTTGGCATCAGTGAGTCGAGACGTTGGCGATGGCAGCGACGAACTGACTCAATACATTAAAAGCAGACTGCCTGAACTTGAGAACGTTCTTGGAGACGGGGACACCTGCGGCTTATATTCAGGTGTGGTTTATATATGTACAATTCTGAAATTTAGTTGAAAATAGTCCGGAAATTACGGTATGTTTGTTTGGCTTCTCTGTTACAAAATAAACAAACAATTTGAATGATCAGATTTCAGCAACTGATTTGGCACTTCACATTTCAGTCAGTATTCACCAGACTTTGTGATCACATCATTTGTCAAAGGGATGCACAAGCATTAATCATTTTGAAATTGCAAAACCTTTGTTTTAATTTTTTGTACAGGATGCTTTACAAAAACTCTCTGACATGTTGAGTCTGAGTGCAGCTGTAGCAAAACAAGATGCTTTATGCCCTGCAAAACACAGAAACACTACAGCAGTTCTGGGGTGTTTGGCTGAAAAACTGGCAGGTAATGTTGACATTTCACCACACAATTTATTTATTGGAACATTTGCCCATTATGTAATAAATTCAATGTAAAGGTTTACGTGTCTTATTAAGCTGATGGTCTTTATGTTATTTCTTTAAGGACCTGCAAGTATTGGCCTGTTGAGCCCTGGAACCCTTGAATATCTTCTAGAAAGCTTGGTAATCATAGCTGTTTTTGATGGATCAGCAACTAAAGTGTAATATATTGGGGAATGACTTTTTTTTTTTAAATGTTCAGAGTTCAGAGGCTCATCCAACAGTCATGTTGTTTGCGCTCATTGCCTTGGAAAAGTTCTCTCAAACCAGTAAGTTTTATTGCACAAAAATAAGATTTATTTTCAGTGTTTTTTTAAAATATATGTTTCTTTTTTCCCTAACCTCATCTTGACCAGGTGAGAATAAATTGACAGTGTCTGAGTCTTGTATCAGTAACCAGCTTGCTGTTCTTGAGTCTTGGGCAGAACACCCAGATTACCTAAAGAGACAGGTTGGATTCTGTGCACAGTGGAGCCTGGACAACTTGTGTGAGTTTCAGCTTATGCTTTGATGTCCACGTAATACACCTGTTCCATGGCTAATTGAGATATTTTCTCTATTGTTTTTTCAGTTCTAAAAGATGGACGGCAGTTCACATATGAAAAAGTTAATCTCACAAACATCAATGCCATGCTCAACAGTAATGATGTCAGCGAGTACCTTAAGATCTCTCCCACCGGATTAGAAGTAAAACATATGGTGTAATTTTGTAATGATATGTCTTTTGAAAATGTACCTCTTTTATCATATTTTACCTCCTATAGGCACGATGTGATGCCTCATCTTTTGAGAGCGTTCGCTGTACGTTCTGTGTAGATTCAGGCATCTGGTACTACGAAGTAACAGTCATTACATCAGGAGTCATGCAAATAGGATGGGCTACTAAAGACAGCAAGTTCCTCAACCATGTATGAACATTTATTTATTAGATATTGAGGCATCAGTGTTTCCTCTTTGCCATGACTCAAGTATGATCAAATGTACTGCAGGAGGGCTATGGAATTGGAGATGATGAATATTCATGTGCATATGATGGCTGCAGGCAGCTCATCTGGTATAACGCTCGCAGTAAACCTCATTCTCATCCTTGTTGGAAAGAAGGTAAGCTTCTTCAAACATGTACATCATGGTTCAAATGGAGATTACTTTATATATATGTAGAACTGTAAATTAGACTAAATCCATCCCATTTATGATTTTTAGGAGATGCAATTGGTTTCCTTTTGGACCTTAGCAAAAAGCAAATGATTTTCTACTTGAATGGACATCAGCTTCCGCCAGAGAAACAGGTGTTTTCATCTGCAACGTAAGTTAACAGTACAGTTTAACTTTGTGTTCTTTTAATTTAATCCCTTTTGCTCATTTTTTTTTTTTTTGTGACAGGTCTGGATTCTTTGCCGCAGCAAGCTTTATGTCATACCAACAGTGTGAATTTAACTTCGGGGCCAAACCTTTCCGCCATCCTCCATCAGTCAAGTTCAGCACCTTTAATGATTTTGCCTCTTTGCTGCCCAGTGAAAAGATTATTTTGCCCAGGTACAGCTTGCAGTTGAATATAAGGCCATAGTCTTAATAATTTAAAATGCATCTGTTTTTTTGTTCTTGTTTGCAGACACAGGCGACTAGCATTATTAAAGCAAGTTAGCATTCGAGATAACTGCTGCACGCTGTGTTGTGATGTGATGGCTGACACAGAACTGCGACCATGTGGACATGGGTAAGCTTCAAACAGCATTAAAGGGCCCATATTACACTGTTTCTGATCTATTTAATAATATAATGTATTCTCAACAAAAACATTTGGAGTTGTTTGTGTTTTAACACAAAAATCCTGCATATTTAGGCTTAGTTTTTTTCTCAAACAGAAAACCCTCTGTTCCATATATACTGGAAGTGCTACACTACATAACTACTACTACATTCCAAGATGGAACAGAACATTTTGAGCTTTGGAGACAAACTAAATAAACTAATAATTCAGTGTTTCTCAAACATATGTGAATGAAACAAAACACAACACCAGGCATGTTTTTGATGAGGTAACAAGATTCTAACATGGCTTAAAGCTCACGAGACTAAATTTGGCATAATATAAAACATTTAGCAACTTGCCATATTTCATGAGAAATGCAACTAATAGTTATTTGTGTTTTGTCAACAGTGGTATGTGTATGGAGTGTGCCTTACAGTTAGAGACGTGCCCCTTATGCCGCCAGGACATCCAGACCCGTGTCAGACTGATCGCACATGTGTCCTGACACTCCTCTCATCTTGCCTTCATCAAGGAGAGACACAAAACTTGCAAATTCCTCTGATCTCCACATGGCAAAACTAGGCTGGGCTGGATGCCACAATGTTGTGATGCTGGAGTTCCTAGAGATGTCTGTACAGGAGTCAAAAGAGGGATAGCATGAGATGAGAGGAGGGTAATCATACCATTCATCTCCTGTTTTTGTCCTTCTGATGCTCTACAGAAGGTACCTGGCCTTCGTTTGTAAGGACTCTGAAAAATGAGGAAGCAAAAGTTGAACATCTTTCATCATCTAGAGAGAATTAGCAGTCCTTTATCACATCTTGGATAATGTTTCTTTGCGCTTTCAATCAAGGCTGCTTCTTTTTATGCCACACAAGAATGGGCTGGTAAAAAGCCTTTCATGCAGTATTAAACTCAAGGTACAGAAATGGTGTCCCACATTAACATTTTGTGGTGTCCATATTCAGATTTATAATGTTCTGAGGTAGCGGTTCCATATGTTGTACCACCTCCTGGTCATCAGTGACTGTAATTGTAAGCACTACTATATCACCCTTTTACCTGACCAAATTAGTTGTAACTTTTATATGTGAGTTTGATGCCCACTAAAAGTGGCAGAATGTTAAACATGGGCGATATATTTCTTGATAATAATTTTACTCTTCTGTTTACATAGGCAAAGAAGTAGGTAATTACTTCTCAATCTAATGCATATTAGAAAATTAGAAACTTGAATTCACAATCTCCTATTTAAAGACAGACTTCTCACATATTGATATTATGCTTATTTTTTTAATGGATGTGTCTTTAACCAAGAAAAATGCAGACATTTTTGACTTTGAAAACACATAATTTGACTGTTTTATCAAAGCTTCAATCCAAGCAAATAGTGCATTCTGTTTTGGCCATAGGTCAGACCAGCCAGGAAAAAAAATGTCTTAAGCTTTCTTTGTGATGAACACTCTGCATCTTTGAGTGGCTACTTTGAATCCTCATGATGTGATTTAACTTTATTTTATAAGAGATGATGGTAACTGCTTTCCTAAAATATGTTGTTGATTTAACAGTGATGTTTCAGGTTTTGTTTAAATTAAATGTGAAATGTTAAAGTGAACCATGTTGTATCTCATTTAGTATTAAAAACAGTAAAAGAGGAATTGATAAAAACAAATCCAGTGAAGTATAGACATGTGGGACCAAATTAATATTTAAGGATGGTCATCATGTTTTACATTTATCTATGTGTATGTGTTCTGCCTTTTCAACCTTTGAGATATTCAAGAGAAAAATCTTACATGAGTGAGAAAGTGTCAACAAGCTAATCAGTTATCACTTTAATTCACTCTAATTCAAACCCATTAATTTATGAACAGATCAACAGTATGTCCTAAAGATCTTGTGCTGCAATGATTGCTAGAATTTAAAGGAATGCATGAACTGAATCACATATGACTAAATGTATTACAATTATCCCTTCATAAGATAGACTGCATCTTAAAGTGAAAATCTCAGTTTTCTGACTTGAGCACTTACAGTTGAGATGAACTGTCTTGGAACATTGATCAGTATTATGAGAAGAAGTATTTACATCTGCAGATAATTGTACTAATTATTTTCCAAAGCTGTGGTTTACTTGATTGTGACATTTGTAATAAACATGTTCACGTGAGATTGCTCAACAGTGTGATGATTTTCTCCGATCTGCTCGGTAGGAACCATGTGTAGGAACCACTTACGTCCGTGTGTTTCACTCGGATCATTTATACAGAAGGTTACAGTTTCCTTGGCAACTGATGTTGCGTTCATGTTTTGACTGAATTATTGTCGTTCTTACTATTCTGGTTCACACCATTAACGTTACTTGGGTGTATTTGACAGTATGGACATCGAAGAACGAAGTAAGTTACCAGATAATCTAAACGTTAATGTAAATAAGCGTTAATGACTGAGCACTGTTTCCGTGACTTGGCTAGCTTGTCGTTGTTACTTGTGCTAACACTAGCGCGGCCACTTAGCATGTCCTGGGCAATAACTTCATTTTAATGCATCTACTTTGCAAAAACGTATATAGAGTATAATGTATCATATTTATATTTTTTCAGATATGCTTTGCACAGCAGACAGTGTTGAAATGATTGACATGGACGAGGAGAACTTTACAATTTCAAGGTGATATTTCATATAATTTATTTGGATTTGTCAGCTGTATTTCACATCTGTTTATTTTAACCTTATGTCTGTAGTTCATCTGCAGCCGAAGCTGCTTTTGATACTGTGGTTGGTTGCATAGAGGACATTATTGTGGGTAAGACTTACTACCATCATTTTGCCTATATGATATTTCATTTGGTTAACTTTTTACTTTTCTTTTTTTTTCTTTTTTTTTTTTAGAAGATGAGTTTCAGCAGCTTCAACATGGCTTCATGGAGAAATATTACGTAGAGTTTGATGATTCAGATGAAAATAAACTCACATATACGCAGATATTTAATGATTATGTAAGTCTGACCTTTAAGAATTGTGGCATTTCACTTGCTGCAGTGTAGCTGCAACATAATATTCTTTGAATGTTTGTTTTTATAGATTGAACTGCTGGAGAAACACCTGGAACAGCAGCTCATGGAGAGAATCCCAGACTTTAACATGAATACCTTCATTCAACTTCTAATGTACAATCTCATGTCTAATCCTTATATAAACCAAAACTGACTGTTCACCACATAAATTCATTTTGATGTTTTTTGTTTTGTTTTGTTTGTAGGCAACACAAAGAGGAGGTTCCAGCTGACATCTTTGACATGTTACTCACATTTACTGACTTTATGGCCTTCAAGGAAATGTTTCTTGAATACAAAGCTGTAAGAAAGCAACATTTTGGTCAATGTGGGGTATTAGAAGATTATAGATGACTAATGCTGATTGTGTTTTAATAGGAAAAGGAAGGCAGAGGTTTGGATCTGAGCCAAGGACTGGTAGTAACGTCTCTGGTGTCCTCACATACAAAACATTTAAGCTCCAGTAAATCCCAGTGACACCTTACACAGATCTGCCTTCTAGATTACCTAAAGGTGCTGAATGGGACCCCCAGTGTTTTGTTTGTGAGGAAAGTCCCTTAGTACTTTCTGTGCTATTAGTGTATGGGTAATATGATTGTTTTGCATTTTACAGGCATCAGTCAAAATGTGTTAGCTAATACAGAATAACAATTTATGTTTTCCTTGTTCAAGACCTATACATTCAAGTATTTAAAATGGGTGAGAGCAAGCCCAGGATATTGTTTTTTTTGTTTATAAATGTTTATACGTGGCACGTTAGAATGGATGCTGAGAGAAGTAAATATTTCTTTCTTTGTACAAATCAGTGTAAATCTCAAATCTTTGTTCACTTTGTTACAACACATTGCCTTATGTGGTCAGTAAGTTTACTGAGCATTAAATACAAAAGCAGAGACAGAATATAACAATATATAAGCACTGAAGGGTTCTATAGGAATTTGTTTTTGTTATAGGAAGTCCAAGTTGTCAAACGGTGTATATATATATTTGTAATGCACATGTTTGTTGTTGTTGTAATAGAACTTATATGTGAATATTGTATTTTTATGTATTGTAAATGTAACTTTGGAACATGTTTGTTAAATAAATTAAAAAGTAGTAAATGAGTCAAGACAATTACAAATGCATATATTTTAAATAATAAAATTTCATCCTTAGATGTAAACAATATTTTATTACAAATCATGAACACAAATGCTTACATAGGATAGACACGCAAAAATAGGTCGCATTAAAGTCTTTCCACCACAAAGATTTTTTCCAAATATATTTTTTCAAATATATTAAATATTTGTATATAGATCATTACGTGTAAACACTAGCAGTGGTCAGAAATATATGTAGTGTATTTATGTCTCTGTCAGGGAAGAAAGGATGAAAGAACACAAGTTGTTCTCTGAGTTCCTATGTAGGCACTGTGTTGGTAGCAGCATTTCCTCCATCGCTCCTCCAGTCCAAATAGGCAAAGAAAGCGCTCGCACCATATGCTATGGTCACCACAGCTGCAAAAAACTGACAGACAAAGTCCTTAATATGTTTTCAAACTACTCTTGTGCACTGTCCACCATGTTTCTCTCTTGTGTTATACTGTTATACTGTTATACTGTGTGTGTGTGTGTGTGTGTGTGTGTGTGTGTGTGTGTGTGTGTGTGTGTGTGTGTGTGTGTGTGTGTGTGTGTG
>KN492658.1:53941-76487 GCA_000787155.1 Scartelaos histophorus
TGTGGAGCAATGAAGAATCTGATTGTATTTTAACAAACTGCAGGACACATTTTCTTTATAACTGTATCAGAAAAGTACCCTAGTAAAACAATGAATACAATTTTTAGTATAAATGTTTCATTCTGTGTTAAAATGAGCATAATTTAAAACTTAAGTCATAGTGGTAACAAATCTGGGTCAAATGTGTACCAGAAACATCCAATATTCTTAAAAGTGGAAATTCATAAAAAGTACCAAATTATATATTTTAAAATAAAAAACATAAATATAAAAGGATGTATTTCTAAACCTAATGCGAAAGATCAGTCTTGAGATTTGCTGAAACTGCAAAGAAAACCTAGCACTAAAGTTGATAGTCACACCACCATTATCTGTGTGAAGTACCTGTTTTCAGAGACAGACAGTGGTGCTTTGGAGTAATTATGAGCTTTGAATGCCATAGGTTTGTGCACATTCAGATCTTATACTAGTCCTGAAGTCCTGTGACTTAATTGAGTTCAGAGAAAGAGAGTGAAGAATGGGGGGCTAGTGGTTGGTAGGCAGTGCAAAAAGTACCACATGGAGTTTAAAAACAGTGCTGTGTGCACTGCCCTGAGCAAAATTCTCAAAGAGTAAAGTGTCTCAAATGGATTGCATATTTAAGTGCAGGAATGAACTAAGCCAGGCTCACATTTCCTCTCACACATTCTGAATATTCATTGATGATACTATTGTTCGGTTTGGCTGAAGTCATAGCAGAAGTTGTAGTTGCTGGGTGGTTTGGGAACGGCTGGTGCACTCTCTGGAATCTGAACATTTTCCAAGTCCAGGAGGCGCAGCTTGATCTCCATGGACAGGAGGATCTCCAGCTCACTGCGCATGGACTCGCTGCTCATCTCTCGGCCAAGAAGAACGCTCAGGCCATCTGTCCACAGGCAAAACTGAAACAGGCAGTGAGAGGGATACACACCTAGTGACCACAAGGAAACTAGATACACACTCGGCATATTCTGCATAAAGACAAAATACCTGCTTAGTAACAAGTATGTTTTATGAGGAGCATTTACACACGTTTGCCCAGTCATTTATAGTATATGAAAGTTGTCTGAACTAGCTATAGAGCTGTTTTGAATAAGCTTTATCAGTTCTGAAATAATTCAGTCCAAATCATTCAACTTACTGTGGTCATCAACATTGTTTCTGTTTGTATGATTTTGAATAGAGCTGCCGAACTCAACAGCAGATGAGTATGTACAGACTAGTCATTTTCAAGCCACCCAGAGAAAGGGTGCATTCTTGACTTGTTGGTGCACATGAACATTCAACATTTTACACAAATTAACTTGCATTAAATAATATTCTACCTCTCAATTGAGATTAATGAAATTCCTGCCTAAGCAGGAAAAAAATACATAAACATAAAGAAAATATTAAATTTCAGGATTAAACTCACATCAGTTCTAGATGGGGCAATAAAGTTGAGGCTGTCCTCTACATCATAGGTGATGCTAAAAGCCAGGTCCAGCACTTCCTGTATAAAAAAAAGAAACCAAAAATATTAATAATATATTACTTCCTGTATATTATATTATTATCGTCTTCATAAGATAACAGTTTTAGTTTTGAATGAACCTTTGTCTGTTTTCCTTTGTTTTCTTTCATATGAGGGCAATCTTTTCCTGTCAGCAAACCCTTGATATCTGCCACAGGAACTACAAAAAAGCAACAAAAGTAATACAAACAAAAAAACAATAATTTTTTTTATTTTTTATTTTTAACTTAACAGAATAACAGATAGAATGGAAGCATACTTTTCTTTTGTAGTGTTTCAATTGGTGGGATGTCAGTGTCCTCTTCCACGTCACCATAATGAAGCATTTTGTGATTGGGTGATAAGCGGCAGTACCAAAGTTTATCTGTAAAAAATATGTAAGTCATGTAACTGTAATTACTATTCTCCCTTTCCATTTGCACTTTTCACTCTAACCTTGTCTCCTCCGGCTGCTGATCTTTCTGAACATGGTGCCCTGACACAGCCTGTTCAGTCTCTGCTGACGAATCAAGTCCAACAACTCAGGCTTCAGGCGTTCCTTGAGCTCACTAAAACAAATCCTATTATTAGTCCAAATAATTTCCCTTGTGAATCAATAAAGTTTAAAGTCTAAATTTAAAGATGCACTATGCAACTTTGGAGTATGGGTGTCAATGTTTCCCTTTTATACAAGAGAATATGGTGGTCCGGCATAATCCAGAATTGTTCTCCATAGTCTAAAAACAACCTGGACTATATTACCACAACAAAATTATACTTTGTTGCTCATTATATTATCAGAAACTCATAACAGACACTACACTGGTCAAAAATGGACTGGATAAAGATTAAATATAGGCAATAATGACAACTATACAACTATACAAATTAAATTATACACAGTGTGACATCAAACTTATTCATTTATTCAATTGGATGTGTTTAAATAGCTGTATACAAGGCATTCTACTTGCTGTGGGTAGCGGCACCACTCCATAGAGCTAACCTGTAACATGACCTGATGGCATCAACTTGTTTCTATGAAGTTAGACAAGTTTAATGCCATATTGAAGCTCATTCCAGGCAAAGCAATAACATCTCAATGAAGACTAGCAGATAGCAGGTCCTTCACCAGTGCACGTTTAAGTCTCAGTTTAAACAGTGTAGAATAATTAGTGTTTCCAGGGGCACTCACAGCACAGGTGGAGCCAGAGTTTCTTCCTGGTGTAGGCGCTCTGTCTGCCGTAGTTTGAGGATCTCACTGTAGTTCAGAGCGTTCACTTTGTTTTTGAAAAGCTCCAGAGACGTGGGTTTACTGGACAGTGTCCGTGTGATCTGCTCCCTCACCACCTGCATCACCTGCACAGAGGTTCAGCCATTTATTTATTAATTTATTAGGGTCATTACATATAATGAGCATCAAATGTAATATTGCTGCATGCTACATTTGTAAAACTTAAAGAGCCCATATTACTATTTACTGGTTGATGTTATAACGTTGTTTCCTCATCACAAACATACCTGGAGCTGTGTTTTTAGGCTGTGTTCTCTGTTTCACCTTTTGATGTCATGTGGTAATGGTAAAGTAAAGTGCTCCACTGTGTTTTTCACTAAAATCATTTGTATAATTTCAGACCTGGAATTGCCAAAAGGTAAAAAGTAGCTGTTAACTTGAAAATGACAGCTTCATGTTTTTGAAGAGGTGACAACATCCTAACAGGGTTTAAAGTTCACTAGAGTTAATTTTGTGTAATATAAGATCTTTAAAGTGCTAAATATTAGATAGTCAGCTCGATGCAGAGCAAAGACACAGTTTCTTCTCAAATAAATTTTCATTGACATCCGTTCACCTGGTCCCCGGAAAGTGCCTGACTTGTTGAATGATCCCAAAAAAAAGTTCCACTCACCAGCACTGGAAAAATTTAAATGAATTTGAAATATGGGAGCAAAAGTGTACCTCAAACGACTTTAATATTTACACAGTAATAAACAAGACATGATCTTGTATTGAAATGAAAACCAACTAAAAAACATCTTTATGCAACTAAGAGAAAGCAAGAGGATGCGTTTTCTTAAAATTGTTTCTCCAATTGTAATCATTTTGTATTAGTTCACACCTTATCTATAATTTCCAGAGCTTTACCTGCTCTGTCCTTACACATCAGTGGCTGTCCCTTCCCCAGCAAGAAACCAGCAAGGAACCAGCAAGAAATCAGCAAGAAACCAGCAAGAAACCAGCAAGAAACCAGCAAGAAACCAGTTCTCCTATCCCTGCAGCAGTCAGCCTATGGAACTACACCATTTATTTACACACTTGTTACTATAATAGTCAGATAGAAATGCTTGACAAAGAGCAGCTGTACAATTTCTGTACGACTAATAAAAATTATACTTCCCCATAGTAAGAGTGGGTGACCTTGGTTGGCCTAAAATAGTCAGCATGTTCTAATATTCAGTGTAATTGGAAACATCTGTTTCAGTTTTATTACTTTAAAGTTGAGGCTGTATTTTCAGTCTATATCAATATTCAATATTTCAGTCTATGGTCCAATCAATACTGTTGAGCCGACACGGCAGACTCTGGCACTGCTTCAATTGCTGACCTAGATCATTCTTGTTCACACCCATTGATAGATTGTGAACAATTGGTGAACATAAAAGTTATTGACTCATTTCCTCATTTGTACATATGATATGGATATTCTATAGAAGATACAATTAAATATATTCATAATTCATATAAAACATAATTCACAGGCTTAGTTTACAGTTTCAAGGGCAAAAGACACTACTGGGCCTGTTCTTATTGGTATATTATTAACAGTATCATCATTTGTTGATTACCGTCCATGTAACAAGCAATGAAATATTAGTCTTATAATATAATAACAAAGAAGCTTGTGACTAGTTTCATTTAAGACAAAGAAAAATCCAGATATTACTAAAAAAACATCATAATCATTAGAACCGCTTACCTCCATGTTTTCTTCTTTAAATCCTTTTGCTTTTCTCTGTCATTTAGTTCTAGTTGAAAATGATGCACTAAACTTGTCACTGGCTCAGTGAAAGTGAATGGACTGTCACCTACATGACAGCAGAGGTGCAGGCCTGTGGCTGTTGTGTAAACAGTCACCCTGTTACTGTCACAGACCTTGTGTCAGATGCTCTGGCCAATAGGAGGCGGGGCTCCCTAAACCCTGCAGCACATGGACACTCTGGACTTATGTGAAGAATGACCGTTAGCACAGACTGTCCATACTTAGAGCATGAAAGCTGTTGCCAAAAAAAAATGATCATTACAGAACTACTGATTAACATTTTAACCGTATTTTACATATTCACTGCTTTCTATTTCAGGTTCTGACCTTTGCCTTAGTTTACATCCCCTGTCTTGATTTGTAATTGCTGCTGATGGCTTGGGGGCTTTGTCTGTTGCGCTTCCTAGTCCCTCTGTTTTTGCCGCCTACCACGCTTCTCTTTGTCCACCTAATGCCCTTTTGTCCTTGCCCCAGAGCAGCCGAGGCAGGGGGTGAGGGCACAAAACAAAAGCTGCTCTGCTGTCATGGAGCACGGCCTGCACCTAAAGGGTCAAAGGGTGGGCAAGTTTTATAACTATCAAGAGAGTGCTTTGTTGCAGTCTGATGATGGGGGAAAAGTGATCCAGGACAAAAGCTGAGTCATTCTGTCTTTTATGAGCTCTGGGTTTTCAATATTTCACCTGAACAATGCTTAAAGCTGCACTGACTATAAATACAACAATGTGTGTGTAAGGTCACCATGTTGTTCAGAGCCACCGTCTGTGCTTTGTATAGAGGCATGTGAGGGGCAGTTAGCATAAGAATGAACTGAGAATGCAAATACACCACAACAAACTCCTGTGTGACCAAATGCCCTTTTACTAGGGTGGAACATATTGTGGTTTTGTTGTTGGTGTATTTGTCTCTGTCTAGTCATGAATAACAACTTGTTTTTTTCATAGCAGTTGTTTAAAATTACAGCAACTGTAAATGTGTATTGTGTATCTTTGTACCTTATCAAAGTCCTCTTGTGTGGCTCTCATCTCCTTCCATGTCTTGTTGAGGAGCTGAATGCAAATACAGAAGAGCTCCTCCAAAAGTCGATCCTGACTGAAGAAGATCGGGTGGTAGTTTGATCCCGTCTCGGAGGCTTTTGACAGAAAAAAAAGACATGATAAGCTAAAACTACCTATTAAAGCTTCCGGCATTTTCATCAAAGCTCTGTACTTACGAGGTTCTCCAATTCTAAGAATTTCACACAGGATCAAAGTGAGCTGGATGCTGCTCCTGGCAAAGGGGCACTCATGTTTGTCTTCTCTACTGCTGTTTTCAAGCACAAACTGAGGAAAAACACATAATAAACAAATGTTATTTAAAGGTGCATTATGTAACTTTTCTTGTGGAGGGACGGTCAAATGTTTTTCTTCGTAGAGATGTAATTTATATCTGCCTGAAATGTTTTACATTATGACATTAAACAGCTCTACCTTATATTTATTAAATTACAGGTTGTTTTATAGCTCAAAAATACCCAGAAAAAAAGGCATTCTGACTGTGAGCGGGTTTACAGACCCTCCACCAAAAAAGTTACACAATGCACCTTTAAGTATCTGCATAAAATGAAACACATAAATAAGCCAATTATGCTGCTCACCCTGCTGTATGCATCAGGATACCGTGTGGCAAAATAAAACATAGTGTCCAACGCCAACAGTCCAGGAGGTGTTCGAACCAAATCTTGCCCAGGATTACTATTGTTCTAATGATTAAAGATGTGAGAACATTTTATAAAGCAAGGTTATACATAAATGCAGAATCTTATTTTTATTATTAGATTATAACTCACAGAAAAACCTAATTTCTTGAACTCCTTTGCACACAGCGAACGCCGTCTTTCATGGGTCAAATTGTTTTCAGGTTCTGTCTCAAACGCCGCCTGTCTTAAGCGATGGAGGATTTCTCTTTGTTCCTGATCAATAGGAAGAAAACATTATTATATTATATTATATTATATTATGTGAAATTAAAACCAAGTTTATTCATGGGTTTCAGCTCGGCATATCTAAATAATCACTACATAGAGTTATAATTCACTACATAATGAGGGTTAGTATTTTTTGTAGAGAATTTTTCGTTTTACTAGAGTTGCACTTTTTGTTGTTTTTCAGTTCTATGATTGGATTTAAGATGTGGAGGGATGACTCAATAACCTCTATAAAAAAAAAAGAAAACCAATACATAGCTTCATGGACATAAATCTTCAGGTTATCATAAAGCTTACCTGGTTGTAGCTGTCCAATGGCGTTCTCATTCTGGGCTCTAGATGATTTAGTGTCACTGATTGGAGCACGTAGAGGTAGTGGGCCATCTCATCCTGGACTGAACCTGAACTATGAATTATGTTCTGAGAATAAAAATATATGTTTTTAATTCTACAATAAAGAAAATGTAAACACAGTCATTTGGATCATTTGAATTGCTTCACCTTATAGATATACTGCCTCAAATTCTTCTTATTCAGAAACTCAAACATTTCCTGGTAGAGAGAGAGGAGAGGTTGAAGTGCAGTTGCATACTTTTCACAAGAGGTGGTGCTACAGAGTCAGTATAAAAAAAAGGTAGGTGAGATTTAATTGTATTGCGCACTCAACCACACACAAAGAGCACTGGGTCAGGCCGATAAGAAGGGTGTAATTGTTGACCTACTGTAACTATGAGGAAGTGTGTAACTCACAGTGACAAAAACTGTGAGGCCAATAATGAATGAGGGAACTGTTCTCAACACAATAATCCAACAATAAGAGAGGAGCCGTGATAGACCAAAACAACAGATCCACTGTCTACAGAACAGAAATGTAGACAAGTGAATTCTAAAACAAATAAATCAACACAAACAGTTGTTGTAATCTACTTTGGCAGTGAATTTAACAGAAACATCTTTGATTTAAATCATGGGAACAAGAAGCAAATGAGCAGGAATTTGTGGCAGCAGAAAAGAAACAGAAAAGAGCCAAGTGGAAATGGGAGTGTTCACAAAGGGATTAGTTCAGTCATACCTCTCTGTCTGAGTCTCCGGCAGTCTGCAGTAAAGCCATAAGCAGAGCCATAGCTTTGGTTTGTATCAGCTGGTTTGTTCTGAAACATAAAAAAACTATAAGTAATTAGTAATTAAGCATAAATGGTACCTCTTTTTATGACAAATTGGGCTGCTTATGTTATTTATTTATTTTTTGTTTAAAATGCAAGGGCGTTTACAGAAGTTGTGGGTAAGCTGTGGTAAGATGTGGAAAGTTTCACGGGTGAATATACGGTTTAAACTAAAACATCAAAGAAATTAACGGTGGACTATGTAATTTTTCTTGATGAGCGTCCTGTCACCATGGAGATGTTATTGCTTTGACAGAACTGTGGAGAAGCGAGTCCGTTCACATATGCATGTTTTTTCAAAGTATTTTTAGCAAATAAAATCAGTAATTTACATACATACTGTGGAACTCTCCAGGAAAAGCAAAGCGATAACATCTCAATGGGACCTTATCTATAATGGCAATACAATACTACAGTACAATAATTCAGACTACAAAATTATATATGTTGTATTTATCATGGACATACTGGAGACATGCAGCCTCAATGTGAACCAGGGTTTATGCTACTGTACTGTGTGCCCATATTACGCTATTTTCTGATCTATGCTATAATAATATAATTGTTTCCTCATAAAAAATACCTGCTTCATTCACACATGTTTAACACACGAACCCTGCATATTTAGGTTGAGTTCCTCTCTCAAACAAAAAAAAAAAAATCTGTTCCACCTGTGATGTCATGTGGAAATACATGATGTGACCCACTTTTTTAAACTCCATAGACTTTCACTTGGATAATTTCAGCCCATCTCTATTGAACAAAAGGTAAAAGGAGCCATTAACTTGACAAATAACGCTTCATGATATCACAAGGTGGAACGGAGCATTTAGAGCTTTGGAGATGTACACAGGCGAATAATAAATGGTTATTCAAACATGTGTGAATGAAACAAAATACAACTCCAGGAATGTTTTTGAGGAGGAGACGACATTACAACATGGCCTTAAGCTCACAGGAGTAAATTTTGCATAATGTTGTACCTTTAATATTAATTATATCTTTTAACTGTTTGAATGTACTTACACTTGGAGGTGAGCTATTAGTCGCTCCATGGTCACTTCATTCTTAACCTGCAGAAATAAACTATGACTGCTCAGTACCATACTCTCCAGAATGTCTAGAGAAACCTGCTGGATAGATGCATCGGACGACTTTCCATTGACAAAGCTAGCAATCTGAAACAAGAAAACAAATGAGCACAGCAGAAAACAACATAAAACGAACAAACGAAACAAAGAACAGTTGTAACTATGCTACCTTTTTGATGAAGACGGTTGAGAGGTTTTCCCATGACACAATCCCATGATCCATCAGTTCCATAAAGGCTGTTAATGTATGTGTCATGATAACAGCACTCCTAGACAATACAACATACAAAATAAAGGTAACAAACAGCGAGAAAAGCTATACTTGTAAAACTTTATTGTGATTTACAGAGTATCTTGGACTTTTTTGATCACTTTTTACTCTAACACAAGTTTATACTACAACCATGAGCATGTTCACTATTTGTTAGATTATGAACCTTGTCCTTGAAGAGCACCTGTTCTGCACTTTTAACTAAGAAAAAAATCCCCTGAAGCTCTTACTCCTTTCCTGTTTTTATACAAAACTGAAACTAACATGTTTTGTAATCAAATCGTCATGCAGAACACATACAAATATACAGTATAATGTCTTACTCATGGGAGTCCTCTACTATCTTAACCAACAGTAGGTGCCCATCTCTGCTAATGAACTCTTGTGCAAAAGTCACATCTGTGGATACACTGGCGAGCTCCTTCAGCGAATCACAGCGCACGCCTGAGTCTGAGCTTTGGACGCCTTTGAACAAATCTTCTGCACAACGACCCTGTAATACAACACAGCATATCCTTTATGATTGCAAAACTCTTGGAACTTTAAGCCATGTTATGACATTGTTGCCTCTTCAAAAACATACCTGGAGTTGTGTGGGTATGTTTCTGATGAGGAAACATTATAACATAGTGTAATACAGGCCATAATGTGACCCTTTACTAACAAACTATTAGTTATCTTCCCCGTAGAAACAAGGGTCAGACCAAGGTACTTAATGCACAAGACTCAGCCAATTAAAAACATTATCCTTGCAGCTACAGTCAATTCCTAAGTTGGGAAGATTATGGTAAAATCAAATTACTTGTCTCATAATTGAAATTACGATCAATTCAAATATTTTTTTTATACTTTCAAAATGCTATTATAAAAAAGTATACACCTAATATATTTTACTTGTTTTGTGATACCTTTGCAAATGTAGAACAGAAAAAAGGCAATGGTACAGATTGTGAGTGGCCAAACGAGTGCACATACTATTCTGAACTGAACCAATGTGATTAATTGGTCGGTTATTTTTATAATTATACATCACACAAATGCAAAACAAACAATTCTGTTCATGCAAGGCCCAAAAAGACACACCCTCTCATTCAATGTTAGTAAACATAACAACAACTACCTTCTACATTTTAAATATATATGGGCATCAGATATATGAAATAAGTTATATGGAATTAGGTAGTAAAGAAAAAAAGTTGAAAATCTCTGCTAAATATTTTTAGACAAAGCAAAAATTATATAAATATAAAATATGTGTATACATGTATGCAACTAAAATGTATAAAGTAGTAAAAAAAATAATAAAAAATCATTGCATGAGACAGTGGTCCAAACCTTATAAAGTGTAAAAAATCCCTCACTAGGTACAAACAAAATATTGAATCATGTTTCGATCAGCTGTATCAATATAAATGTACAACTGCTAAATCTGCAGTGGTGAGTGTTAAATATCTGTGGATGTGGGAAGCAGGCCTATATTGTCCCCTGTACGTGTTTGAAATCATTTATTCCTTCTGCCATTTGCCTTTTAAATTCTATATAGATGTAATGTCTTTTTATTGGTTGTGTCATAGACCTCAGAGCTCCTCTTTGTTCAGAATCGCTCCATGTATTGAATGTTTGTTTGCTATTATTGTGTTTTTTTACAGCTCAAACTAATTGCCCCTGGTGGGATTAATAAAGCTGTCTGAATCTGAGGCCTGTAAGTCTTTTTGAGCACAATTACACAGGGAAATATTTAGTAGGATAAGCAGAAGTGGAGACTGACCGGGGCCTTGGTCAGACGTAGAATGCAGCCGTTCTTAATGTCCAGGCGATTCTGCAAAACACACAGTCAGAGATGAACATGTGAAAAGCAACAAAGCAACAAATTTGTGTAAATAAAGCACCTTTGGCCACAAAATACTGAGGAGTAAGAGCTGCTTGTCACTCATTGGCAGTTTGGTAAAGATAGACACTAACACTGTGTATGTTTTAAATGCATCAAAAGTGTTAACTTGTCACTGCTTTTCAAACTGTTCCTTTGAAGGTGCACGATGCAGCTGTTTGGTTGGGGGTCTGTCACCTGTTTGTTTTGATGGATACGTCATTGCTCTGCCTTGAATGTTCCACAGCATGGTGCTAAACATCTCTACCTTACATTTATTCAATTACAGGTGGTTTTATTTCTCAAAAATACAGGGACTCTGACTGTGAAAGAGGTGTAAGTTGGTCTGCTTTGGCCTCCATGTAGATAGAAAGGTCTAATACCATACTGTGAAACATTCCAGACAAAACAGTAACATCTCCATGGAGAAAAGTATTTGATGGTCCCTCCACCAGAAAAATTACACAATGCACCTTTAATGAGATTTTAATACTAACTGAATGTGACAACAATTAATTCATCATTTATGGTAATTTTGAAGAACAAAAGATACAGGGCCTAATGCGCTCACTTAACACTGGATTTAGAAACAGATTTGTCACTATGGTGAGTTAGCTGAGGTAAAAGTTTTGCATTTGAAAAGAACTGCATAACAGATTGTCTCCATGCCAAACAGTGGATCTTTGAAAAGTTACTCGACACCCTGAGTGTTTTTCCAGCTGTTTTTTGCTCCTTGTGTTAGCCATCACACACCATTACAGCCCAGTCTAGTGTTAGTGCCAATACACATTATAACGGCTGTCACAGTATCAAATGTTAGTGTTGTTTTTACTGTAAGAAGAAAATAAATTATTCTCATTTAGTGACACCACTACCAAACAATCCTAAACTCACTATAATATAGAGTCTTTCCTTACAATATTACCATAGTACGAGCCTGCTTTATGAAATCAAACTTTCTGAATCACAAAGTTAATATCATATTAAAAGACATACAGGTTCTTAAACTTCTTAGAATTAAATAAACTGATTTTTGCCTCTAAAATGGTAACAGTTAACAATTGTACTATGACCTGAAAGAACATAATTATCAGCTAACCGAACCCCGCCATCCCTACATGTTATGCATATAGTGCAACTTACTGATTCAGTGATATAGGTCTGGACTCCATCTGCATATTGCAAAGCATAGTTGTCTGGTCCTGGGAGGTTCCATCTAAACACAGAAAAAAACATAAGCAAAAACAGATCCAACATAATTATGATACTGAACTTGCTCGGGGCTCATTACCCATCACAGACTTCCTTTATTACAGCAGACAGAGGCTTTTTCTGTACATAGAAAAAAAGAAACTGATGAATAGACTGCATTTGATATTCATTACTTATTTTCGGAAGCAAATTGTGCAATTTGGCCAAACAGATTGTGAAAACCTTTTAAAACCAAAAACAAAGACATATTTAGAACTGCATAACTATTCAAGAACTGATGATAACTCTTCAATGAGTCTTCAACTGAAAAGACAGACCAGTTGACCAGTTTAAAGCATACTCAAACAAGAAAGTGAATGTATCCTGAACTGAACCACAGTTTTGTCAATGACATTTTATGTATATATATATTTTTCTAAATATCCACAGTATGGTTTGCCTCATAAGCCCAGATCTGGCTCTTTATCATCCTGTGATTAGTAGTCAGGTGGTGGTCAACCCAAAGTGTTTGTTTTTTGCGGTAGAGGCAGTGGCTGCTCTCTGATCTCATCTGTGTGTTTCTAGACACAAAGGCCACAGAGGGGAAACAAGAGGCCAAATGTGAAGTAGTACTTTGCTCCATAATATGTTTATGTACAAGCACTACCAACAATGTTTGCTTTTGTGATGTTATCATTAATACCAAAATCAGAATAAGTCTGCTGCTAATATTTATCTAAAACATACTGTTCTTGACATTATTCTGTCATCTACAAGCTTTGTGGGTTTGGCTGCAGCTACAACTGTAATAAAGGTGTATCTGGGGAAGTGATAAGATTGATGCACATCTCATCTTTCACAATTCACATAGTCACAATACAGGTACAATATAGATAAACATAATTCAATAGTAAGCCAGCAGACAATCATCAGTTACCTGGTCCAGTTGTATGAGTTGAGGATATGCCCCAGGCATCTGGATGGCAATTTTTACAATATCCTTCTGTTGTGGCATTTTGGCACCTATTGACACCACCAGTTCCTATAAAGTAAAAAAAAAAACCTAAGTGACTGAATTGTCTTAATATAACTAAACACTGATTAGTTATTTCCATTATCAGTGGTGGTTCCTCTTTTACAGTGTTGTAAATCTGAGACTGTTAATTATTTTTTATTTTTTTAAACTCACTGCAGACTTCACTTTCCCCAGATGGTCCCTGCTCCCAGCAGACGTCAGACTCACTTCCTCCTCAGCCCTCACAGTATTCTCAGAGCTACAGAAGATGCAGTACTTCAGCCCTCCCCCTCCTCACATTTACTTCTTTCCTCACAGACTCAGCATGTGGAAACTATACAGACAGCCCCATACAATCACCATGAGCACAGGATGAAGAGACAGAGCTCATCTTAGTTAACCCTTACTCTATCTGAATGCACTTATTTGGGGTGTTTCTAGAGTCAGTCAAAAACACCTCTTATGTGAGCAAGCCTGGAATTTAACTTGTGATTCAACAAAAAAGCTAAAGTAAACCAGGACCAGGATTTCCGCACAAAGACACTATAATTAGAATTTCTGTAATAATGCTTTTTGTTCCTATACTGCCCCAACCAATGCACTTACTGTACATTAACAGTAATCAGAAACCAATACTGTACGCTTATATTTACGAAACTGAAACTCTGAATCTAATCTTTAATTGTTTCTGTCAAAGCAGTTAATAATACACATACTGCACTTCCTGATCATAGACAGCCACATTTCAGGGTACTTGTGGATGACAGGGCTGTGTGTTCATGTCGGGGCAAGCCTGGTGAACACTAATATGTGCTGCTTATCTTGCCAAATATTCACAAGTTTAGAAACAGATTGACACAGCTTTAACACAAAACATTGCATCATTCCTTAAAGTCTGTCTCTGAGTCTGAGTGGGTCAAGAAAATTAGCAGAATTAGCCAAATTAGGTATAAAAGCTGATATTTGACTGGCTACTGGTAAATTTGCAAGACCAATAAACTCTGCTGCCACTTTTTGGTTGACAAATGATTTCATTGCTTTTTGGTGTTTTAAACAGTCAGCAAATTGAGGTCTATGTCTGTAACTGCTGTACACTTATAGTTACACTTATAGCCTATAGTTGAAGTGATTATAGTCAAAATGAACCAGCATCTAAAAAGGGTCAAGCTACAATCACATTTTCAGTGACAATGGATAATTCTATATGCTTGTATAATTAACAAATCACAACAAATTTTATGAGGGAGACTTCAGTGTTACTCATAAAGCTACGTGTCTTCCTTCATTCAATTTAAAGTAGATTAGGTTTACCCTGTAATATTAGTGCAGCTGAATTCGTGCAAACGACTGTTTTATCAGCAGCAAGAGCAGCAGCAGCAGCAGCAGCAGCAGCAGCAGCAGCAGCAGCAGCAGCAGCAGCAGCAGCAGCAGCAGCAGCAGCAATGAATAGTCCAGTGAACATTGACTCATTAAGCTTAAATATACACACACGCTCCACCTTTTGTTGAGCTGTAGCAGAGTTTGGGGTGAAGGTTTACCCTGTGAGGGTCTCTGCCCCGGGAGGGTCTGTCCTGTGAGGGTCTCTGCCCCTTGAGAGTCTCTGCCCCTTGAGAGTCTCTGCCCCTTGAGAGTCTCTGCCCCGGGAGGGTCTCTGCCCCGGGAGGGTCTCTGCCCCGGGAGGGTTTACCCCGTGAGGGTCTGCCCCGGGAGGGTCTCTGCCCCGGGAGGGTCTCTGCCCCGTGAGGGTCTGCCCCGTGAGGGTCTGCCCCGTGAGGGTCTGCCCCGGGAGGGTCTGCCCCGTGAGAGTCTACCCCGTGAGGGTTTACCCCGTGAGGGTTTACCCCGTGAGGGTCTGCCCCATGAGAGTCTACCCCGTGAGGGTTTACCCCGTGAGGGTCTGCCCCGTGAGAGTCTACCCCGTGAGGGTTTACCCCGTGAGGGCCTGCCCCGGGAGGGTCTCTGCCCCGGGAGGGTCTCTGCCCCGGGAGGGTTTACCCCGGGAGGGTCTGCCCCGGCCCAGAGCCTCACCTCAGCTCCCTGAGGACCACCACAGAGGAGTGGGAGGGTCTCAGCTGCCAAGAATTCCAGACCTGACATCGTAGAACAAACGTCTGGAGCTAATCATGAACATGATAAAACAGAACAACAGAACAACAGTATAACTAATATTAGGCCGAATGAAAATAATAAAACGTGTTTCTAGAAAGTTTGACTTTGCCTCAAACCGTAGGTCAAAGATCTGCTCCTTTCTGTGAACATGATTTACAGAAGATTATTATGTCTATTATGTTTGCCCCGAGTCCTACAGAAGGTCCTAAAGAAGGGTCCTACAGAAGGTCCTACTGAAGGGTCCTACCGAAGGGTCCTACCGAAGTGTCCTACCTGGTACAAGAAGACAAGTCGAGGGCTACTGTCCTGCGGGAACCACCGCACACATTTGCGCTGATTGTTTTTCTTTAAGCCTAAATCACTTTACACAAGTCACTTTAGTTGCAATAACATCCCAAATGTTTAAAAAAATACAGCTCAAAGGTCTTGGTAAAGTTTTAGGACTTTTTAACCAGCTGAAAAAGTTCCGGGTTGGGTGAAGTTATTCACCAAATGTCCGCGGCTGTCAAGAGAGTCGAGAGGAGCGCGACCACTTCCGGCTTTCACATAAACACTCGTAACTTAAGTCACTGCGGGGCAAACTTTCAAATTAAAAGCATACGCGGTGCTGCCTTTTACAACTTAAAGGCACATAAAACAGACAAACATGTGTATGTTTTATATGTTTTGTATTGTTTTGGTAGTTGCCTAGTTAAATTGGACAACTATTCTGGAGACAATTTACAGGATGTAAGCACCAGATGTGAGCTAGTTCTTAGATACACAAGGCACAGCTGCCCTCTGCTGTCTCACTACCCACTGGCTGAAAAGTCATTAGACAGTTGGTCTCTATAATAATGACTTACTCTTGTAATGTGCTTTACAAACTTGATAAGCCACACTGCTGTTGGACATATGAAAATGAAATGACAGCTTTTCTTGCAGGAAATAATTCAAGGGCCGTGTCCCCATATGCAGCCAAAAGATAAGCCCCATCAATGGTTCAATGGCATATATTTTTTTTTCCAATAAAGAACCACTAAGACATTTTCACACAAAATTGTTTATTTTAACCATACATCTTTAGCATGGTGTTGAGCCTGCTGGCTTGAGTCTCCTTGTCGACTGCTGATTCTAAACCACAGTTCACAACACTGGCCAAACCAGGTGGCACACTCCTGACCTTAGGGGTCAATAGTGTCCAATCCATCCACAGTGATGTAAAGTGCTTCAATCAATCCAGATGCATTGATAAAGGGGAACTTAAGTTCTTAGAGATTATGTCTAACCTCAGCCAGAAAGCCCACAACCCTGTAATAATGCAAGTATTAAAAAAAAATGCTACTATACAAGCTGCAATTTGAACAAAAGCATGGCATGGCTTTAACTCAAAACATTTCATGAAAGACAGTGTAGGAACATGATGAATTATGGCAACATTTGTAAGTTAATACACCCATCACTTATGAATTGGTGTATATCTGTCCACTGTACTGAGAAAGGATGGGCAGCATCAAACAAAGACAAACAGGTACATTAAATCCAAAAAACAAAATGTGTGCCAAATATACAAAGAAGCGCAAAAATATAAAAAGTGATTATTTAGACTTGGTGACTATGCTCACTGAATCAGTGAAAATAAATGTTTTACATACACAATGTTTCTACACATACAATATTACTGTGGGAGCTATCTCTGATGTACAACATAAACAAAGAAAAAATAAAACAGTGAGACAGATTTAGTCTGTTTAACACAGTCTCGTATGAAGTAGAGCTGATGTGATCTGCAAACATGTAAAACATTTGTATAAACCCCTGCAGTGTTTTGGTCCTTTGTCATGCCCTCAGCATGTCTGTTTAGTTCATCAGCATTATCATCTCATGACTTATAAATCACACTGCATTCACAGTGTTTCATCACTAAAGCTTAAAAACAACGTATTCAAAGATACACAGCATTTTGTTTACACTGGTATCAAACTATTTATATAACAACCTTTATACAAATTTATATGGTTACTACACAATAATATTGTGTTAGTTTTACAAAATATATTTTTCTATATACAAGAGGACAGTGCATACTTTACACCTGTATTTGAATGTATTCATGCCATGCAAGAGCAGCTGCCACTGAAAAGCTGTGCTCACCATTTCTTGATTATTTACCTGATAGGATCTAACATCTGAAACATGTAAAAACACACACACATTCACTCAGGCATTCATGATACAAGATAGAAACACACACAATAATCCAAAAATAGATTATCATTTGTTTGAATCAAATCCTTTTGAGATTTTTACTTCTATACAACTCAGGCAGGGTTTCGTTCGAGGGAGGTGAGCTTGAGTGCTGGTCATGTCAGCGATGTTGTCTTTTACGCACCTCTTTGAACTCACTGTCCATGAGGGAGATACAAAAGCAGGATACAAAAGCATGTTTGAAGAAGTTTCTCAGAACAGTCTTTGAGGTCAGAGGTTTAATATTGGGACATCGAATAGATCACACAGGCCTTCAGTCTCATCCAGGTTATAAATGTAGTCATGGTCACTGGGTGGTGGGGACAGACGGAGGAGTGGTGAAAACACTGGTGGTCAGAGACGTAACAGGATTAATGAATGCAAGACAAAAAAAAAAAAGAATGCAGTAAAAGGTTCGTATACACATAAACAGTCATTTACCTTCAGAGGACATTAGGTCTTCCAACAAATCTCCCCCCATAATCTCTATACAACATAAAAACATGAGTAGAATGTTAGATCTGAATAGTGTAACACAACAACTTCTACCCAATAAAAGGAGCCACAATTAACATATGATGTGTTACCACCCACCCTAACAATGGCCATATTATTTAATATAATGTAAATAAAAGGACTACAATATATACACTGTACCGTCACCTTTTGTGGGATCAAACATCTCAGACAGTTCTTTGGGAAAGTCCAACACTATAAGAGACAATTACACAATTATAAATTACAGATAAACTAAAATAAATTATGACATCCGTGCATTCTGATTCTAATTATTCATACAAACTCTCATCCATTTCTGCCCTGTTCTTGCTTCAAAGTGTGTGATACATTTATCAAAGCCAAATGTGTGTGTCTCTCCTCAGTCCCTGTATTTTATTCTATACATTGCCTGCCTGATTCTTTTTTTCTTTCTGTCATTTAAATAAATAGCTGAGTAAAAACTTGTTGTATAAAAACATTACATTGCTATCATGTGTGCAAACCAAATAAAAAACAGTTTTAAACAATAACTCACGTTCAGAGGGATCCGACTTGATAGGCTCAAATACTGCAGAGGCAGACGAGGCTGAACTGTCCAAAGAAGCAGACGACTGAAGCTGCTGACTAACTGTAAGAGTCTCTGCTGTTGGGGTGAGGGGAGAGGTGGTTGTTGGGTCTAAATAGAAAAGACAGGTTTTAGTCACACAAATATTATATTCCTTACAGAACACTGATGTTTTGATTTCAGTGTAATATATTTTTGTACCTGTTGTTTTGGTTGGGAGGCTGGTTGCAGTAACTGATGTTGGAGTGGATCCATATTTGATTGAAGGAGTAACACCTGTTTTGGAGATCTGCTTAAGGAAAAAGTGGAGTTTTAGCCGAACTGTATTTTACACAGTTAAAAAGGTTCACCGTGACATCACTAGGTCAAGTTATAGGTCACATGAAATCAATATGCGAAGAAATGATCCTGCTGACAGTAAGAAAAGTTTCATAATGCATCTTTAAATGCAAAGACCTATGCTGACCTGTGAGGCTGCAGAAGGGGTCTGTGAGGTAGGGGCCGGAAGACTCTGGAGAACATCATCTGGAGGAGGAACGGGCAAAACTACAGGAGAGGCACTGGATGGGTCCTTATTGACCAACAAGACTTCTATAGGACCAGATGAACTTTTGAGACGAATCTGGTATTTCCTTTGTCCATTAACCACCTTAACACAGATATAGACTGTTACAGTAGATGTTTAGAGGGCATATTCAAGAGCCAATAGAAATATATTCACTTACAGTTTCAGGGATGGGCACCTCTAGTTGTGTACCAATTGGAGCACGGATCGCAAGAAGTGTGTCACCTGCAACAAATATTTTTTTAGACAAAGCAAGAAAAAAACTATAAATGCAATGTTGTGGCTTAAATTACCTTTGAAAACTCCACAGAGATCTTCATGTTTTACATAAGCCATAGTATAAGTGAATTAAGGAATATAAAAATGTTATTGCAAATAGACACGTTTAAGGTTAGGTTTAGTGGTGGTAGTAGTATCCCAGCATACAGAACATAGTTAATACAAATAAACAAAAGGATATGGACTGTTATTGGAGTCATCGGTGACATTCTTGATGCTTTGTTGGACCCAAACTCTCTGCTGGTCCAGCTCATGTTCCCTGAGAGCGAGGTCATCAAGTTCAGCCTTAAGATCTATCAGTTTATCTGCAATCTCTCTTGTGTTGCATCCAGGACCAACACCCCTAAGGTTGATATTGGAGTAAAAAATAAAAACACAGGTCAGATCAGCATATAGTTATCTTGTTTAAAAGTGGATTTAAATGGTGATCATGGTAAAAAAAAAAACAACAACTAGGAGGATTGTGGCTAGGATAGGGAAAAAATATGAAACACAATAATTTCAATTCAATCATAACGGAATTCACAAAATGGATTTGTCCAGTGAAAGAAAACTAAGAAACAAAAAAACAACCCATTGTAATCAAGTCTTCAGTTACAGTATTGAATATATTGTATATAGTCATATTTAATATTGAGAATATAATAAATATATCATATTTAATATTGAGAAATTAAAGTTAAAGAAATTTGAGTCTTCTTGGTGTACATTACTACTACTGATGGGGCCGTTTTCACACAAGACAAAAATATGCAAAAATACGTAAGATACAGCTGTATAAAAATGATGTGCAGCAGAAAATTGAAAACCACAAGTTGATGATACAGCATGTAGTTCACAATTGGCTGCTACTGAACCATGGTGGTGTAGAAACAGAAGCACAACTCTCTCATGAACTGAACATTCATATCAGTGTTTACTTACTTCCACTGAATACTGTTCTTGGACTTCTTCTCTATCAGTCCAATTCCCTCCAGGACATTAGTGATATCATAAATGCGCCGCTTTTGCCGGACTGCTAATGTGTCCGCTGCCTAATAGACAAGAGAGAGAGAAAAAATTATTATTATAATGCAATCAAAGGACTGCCCCTAAAAGTAGGTGTCAGAATATCTAATAAATACAATGCACTACAACTGTAGGCCTGTGATGATCATTACTCTATCAGCTTATCGTTCAGTATATGAAAAGTGGAACAATATATTTTAGGGATCAATATTTATCATGTCTACAGTTTCTTTGGAGTATTTTTCTTGTAACACAAAAAGATTTGAGTTGTGAATGATTGGATAAGTGACTTCTATGGCTAATCATTTGTACATTCTGTTATTTACTTGTTGCAACACAAGCCTTTTAATGTTTATTTAAAAATTGTTTACTAGGATGATTTTGCATTATTATTTTTGTGACAGTGGCACAAGTACTTTCAATATTATTATTCATTGCTGAGTTTTCAACTGAGTTTTCAACAGACTGATATGATTGATAATAACATGTGCGACACTGATAAAAAGACCAAACTTTATGAACCACATGTAAACCCTCTGATGGGATAATGGCCAGGAGCAGGGGGAAATTCAGCAGCAACAAAATTATAGTAAAATAACCATAAATAATCACTGAATTTTACACCATGTAAAATGTATTGTATATGTTTGGCCAGTGTTCTAAGAATATATTTTTATTTAAACCTGAAGGTTTTAGAGCTGAGCGCAAATACATCAAAGGTTCAGTGTCATTGAAGCATAATTATTCATGTGTGAAGATGCAGAAGCGCTGGTCTTGAAAAGAATGACAAAAGATGACCCACTTTTAAACTCTGAATCTGCAGGGGGCAGAGTCAGAAAAGTTCAGCTAAAGTTGGTTCACTATAAAGTCCTCAGCCATTTAACACGAGGGATACAGTAAATGTGTGTATCTCAACCACAGCAATAAAAACTAAAATAGTAAAACGAGAGGCTCGAGTTATTTATTCGAATGTGCCTGTCACACAGCTAGGCTAGGCTAATGAGGGTGCTAGCAAAAGTGAATGTAATCCAACGACAGCAGCGGGTGGCTCAAAATGACATGTGCTAGCTAACAACAAAAGCTGTGGTCTGTTTACTTACGGCTTTCAGATCAAGAACTCCGTCTTTGGCCTCCTGCAGTAGTGTAACAAACTTAGTCGTAAGCAGTCCTAAGCTCTTCTCGTGTCTGCTGGGTGTTTGTGGCTGCAGAGAGTCCCCCATAGCTCCCAGTTCGCCTCTGTTACTGGCCGTCTCCAGCTCCATCATCACTTCCCCCAGCCTCCCCGACCGAACCCTGCGAGCGACCCGACAATACACAGCCCCCCACCGCAATCGGACGTTCACAGGGACGAAGAAGTGAATGTTTTTGTAAATACGTTTTGCTTTTCAAGTATTTCCCCTAAATTTAGTAGAGTACGCGGCGCAGGGTGTTTCAATGAACAGACAGTCGGTGAAGTGAGCCGTTGGCCACGCGAGGTATGACGGGACGGTTCAACCGTATGAGGGACAGGCTGCGTCTGCGCATTTTCATTGAAAACGTAAAACGACACAAAAATACTCGTGCAAAGGAAAATATTTTATAAATTGTTATAGATAGTTAAAAGGAAAATGCTGTGAATATTTAGTGATTAAGTATAATATATAGAGAGCCATTAAAAACAATGCACTAGATTGTTCGTATTTTATGAATCGAGCATTTTATAGATAAACCCTTCCTGGCTCAAACTTCAAGAAAACTCACGGACGCGCGTTTATGCGTGCACGTAGAAGCGTTTCTGTAAACAAAGCAAACAAGCAAACGGTAGTTTTTATTCTCAAAATGATATGGACACAATAATTAAACCATTTGAGATTTAAAGTGTGTGTTTTATATGATAATCGTTATGTGGACACGAACCATTTCACCTAATATTAAAGCCATAGTATGTTGACTAAAATAAAACATATTCTTGTTTGTTTCATTTTGGTTGTGTGAAAAGATTTGCATCTCCACAAACCTCACTAGTATTTGGCCCGGAGGAGGACCTTCCGCTTGTTTCCATGGAAATGGCTATAATTATATTCTACAGATCATGGAGAGTGTTAAAGCACGGTGTTAACTCTCAATGTGCCACCTCCAGAAAGTAACTTTAATAATAATGTTAAAGTAGCGAGATGAAGAGTATTTTTCTGAATAAATAAATAAATA
>KN492659.1:2652-18468 GCA_000787155.1 Scartelaos histophorus
AGACAGTAGTTCAGTGATTGTTTCTATAGGACAGAGACTTTTTGGACACATTTTTCACCAAATAAAGATGGAGCTAGGGTGAATGAAGGCATCTAGATAGAAAGCATTTACAAAGTGAATTATTGATGAAAATCTGAAACTATTGACATTTTAATGCCTGTTGCACTGTTTTTGTTGTATTTTGAAATTTTCTTTTCTTGCAGCATACTTTTACCCCTACTTGAGTAATACTTTTTATTGAAGAAGCATTAGTCTCACTTGAGTAAAATGTGTGCTTCTTCTTCCCACTGTGAGCAAGTCTAGTGACAAAAGCTTTATGTTGATAATATGAAATTAAGTGAACATTTGTGTTTCTTGCAGTTCTCCTTCAGATATGGTTTTTGTGTCTGTCTTTTGGAAATATCAGATTTTGTGGGTTATGTCATTTTGTCCTACAAATCCCATTAAAATTATGAATCTACTTGGGAAATACTTTTTAATATAGCGTTACTCTTACTTGAATACAATTTTTTGGCTAGTTTACCCAACTCTGACATCATGATTCAATAGCTAGATAAGATGTGCTAGTAACAAAGCCAAGTCAAATCCACAGAAAGAGAGAAAGTAGAGAGTGAAAAGTGCTGCCCTCCCCTCTCCCCTCCTCCCCCTCTCCCTGGCCCCATGCAGCAGCAGCAGCAGCAGACAGACTGGCGCCAGGCATGGAACTTTGATTAACCCTGAGGAGATAGCTCACAAGGCAGGGACAGGCTGTGGACCCACATGTATTCATATCTCTGTCTATTCTAAACACTCCGTTTAAAACAATATGTAGTACAACGGAGAATGAAGTGGAAGGTTCGGTGGAAGGAAAACGCTTACCGTGAGGATGTGGTGCTCTAATGGCACAAGTGTTTGTCCTCTGTGGAGAAGTTGTGCGTTAGATCCGACGCCTGAAAAAGACCCAAAACATATGCAATCAAACACGCTGTGTATGTGTGCGTGTGTATCATCCTATAGTGAGCCAGTAATGTATTAGTGTTTCAATAGGAAAGCCATAGCACTAAAATTGTTCAGGAAAACTCAAATTGAGTTCATTTAACGTGCTTAAGTTGCAGTACTGATACCTGCACAAATGAGTATCTAGTTTCAATACTGCTGACCTGATTTAATAGGCTATATTCCTTATGCATTGTTTAAATACCGTCTGCATGTCATTATAGAGAAAATTATGAAAATATCTAGATGATGGCTTAATTTTTTTTAATATCGCTTCCTATGATGAGGACAATCCCCGGTACAGCCATTGGCCACACATCGGAGCGCGTGCTGGAGGGGTACGTACCTGCAGCGTGAGCAGCTTGTCCTCCGCCTCCAGCGCAATCTGCAAGTCGCAGATGTAGTCTATGACGTGCTGCAGGATCTCCACCTGGCTGACGGACTTGTTCCGCGGGATACTCGGCACCAGCGCCTTCAGTCGGGAGTAACAGTCGTTCATGTCGCACAGCGCGCTCCCGGGCTCGCTCCGGCTAATCACCAGACTCTGTTCAGACACGCAACACACGGCTTTGTAGCAACTCCTCACCGCACGCACGGGGCTGATGGCTTTCATGGCTCACGGTGGTACGTCCTTTGCACGTCCTTTGCGTCGACACGGTGATACCTCTATCTACACGCAGCAGTACTGTCACCAGCGAGTACAGTAGGTCTTTATACGCTGCGCTCACGGACACGCCCGTTACCTCGCACCAAGCCATGATTGGTCCAAGCGCAGAACAGCCCCGTGCTGATTGGCTGGGATTACCACGGAAAGAATGAGGAACAGTCGGAGTGGGACGCCCGGAGCGGTTGTCAGGGCTGTTGTTTGAGATGGTCGTTACTAAAAGGAATGGAGAAAGTGCATTCACATGGAACGAGTCGCGTTATGGACATCGTGTCAAAGATAATGTCATGAATAATCACAGGAGTGGTGTGTTTTCCAAATTATAGCATATTATTATTACACTAATGGCATTAGTACATGACTGTGTTATGGGAGGAGGAGTAAGGCTTTGTTGTGGCGTTATTAAGAGTTAAGACAGTGTTAAGCTTGTCCTCAATCAAACGGAAGTCTAAAGTAATGCTGGAATTAAAGTATCAATGATTGCGCAGTGGTTTAATTTATTAGACCAGCATGACTTATCTCTGAGCATTTGATAAGAGGCTATTGATTATGCGTACTCCCAATTGGTGCATTCGGATGTGAAAACACTGTGTGAGGCTCTGCACAATGCTCTTGTGTTGATAGTAATAAAATATAAGAATTGAAACAGTGTGAGTAGTCTGCTGAATAATTCCTCTCCAAGTGCCCTGTTGGTGCAGGTGTTAAGGCCTTGGCTGAAGGCGTATGGATGAGTTCACTGAATGCATAAACTGAGCGTTCTCGTGGGAACATTGGAACATCATCAAGCGCTATCGAGCCCCACACACAGCAATGATAAAGTCAGTGATGTACATGTGGGTGAAGGGTCGGTGCGCTCTATATGTCCGCACTGTTTTCTCTAGATAAGGCGTGAGTGATCAGGCGCTCTGTGCGTAAACATCCACAATCTAATTAGAAGCGCGCGCATCACGCACGCCTTGGCTGCGCAGTTCCACGGGCCGCTCCTCTCCAGAGAGCTCAGTGAAATAGACTTTCAGTGCAGTTGAAAGCACTTTTCCCGTTGTGCTCCTCTTCGCTCTTATTTTGGCCGTTTCTCACACTCGTGTTTGTGGAGGAATGCAGGCCTGGGCCAGCTGCGTGTCCTATCCCCGCACAGCTGTGTTGATCTAAGGCGCCAGTCCCAGACATGCCGGCGCCAGCCTCTCAACGTCATCCATTCACCGTGCACTCCCTCCTCTGGCACACGGCCCGCCCTCCCCGCGCGTCCGACGCTCAGTCACGGGATTGGTCAGAGGAGCTGTCATTCACGGAGCTGCTGTGGGCCGTCTGCAGCTGGAGCAGAGCGGGGACAGGGAGAGGAAGGACGCCTCGACTCTGGCAGGGTCATCCTCTGACAAATCAACTTTTACTTTAGTCCATGTAACTTTCCACAAAGTCATCATGTGATGTCATTACATTCTGATAGTCAGGATTTCACAGATGGTTTAAAAAGACAAATAAATAACTAAGTAATGAGACTGCCAAGTTCAAATGCGGGCCAGAGCTGTTCCATAGTGACAAACAGAAAACACAGTAACCATCGTGTTTACCTCAAAGCATGAAACCCATCTGCAATAATAGAAGGTAATTTGCTTCAACTGCAAAGATCCATACATCGGTGTGTGTACTACGGGCACTTACAGTGGGTCTACCTTTTATTTTTTACATTTCAAGATTTCATTTTTAACAAGATGAAATACCTTTAGTAAGACATGCCACTTTTGCCACTGTATAAAAGGTTTTGCACAAAGGATATGTGTGTGCCCATTTTTTCCATTTTTATTATTTCTAGTGGACACGGAGATACTTTTCAATAGATTATCAAACAAATAAGGTTAAAATATGGTTTGGGAGCTATTCCTGGAGAAAAACTTTGTTCTAAAAGGTCTTTTTGTAGGCCTATGTGTGTCTGCAGAATCAGTGAGTGAAGCACTAAACTTGTTAATCTGAAGGGAGAGAAATGTCATTTTGCTTGTAAATGATGGGTGACCAATCAGCTAATTCAGCGACAGTGAAATAAACAGATCTAATGGGATGATCAGGTTTGGTTCTGACTAGAGACACTGGAGGGCATGGTGATTCGGCATGTCTGCATGACCACCTCTGACATATTCTCCACATTGGACTGCTCCTGGACCAATGAGGAATCACACTGTCTCGCATTCAGAAGTAAGGTTTTCAACACTGGAGCTGAAGAAAAACAATAATTACATTCAACATACATATTACAAATGGTGTTTTCAGAATGAATAGAAATATGTAATAACTGATTCATTCAACTGCTAATAAAAGCAATTGTGTTTGCAATTATAATGACTTGCAGTCATTTACTTACCATGTCCCCAGCCTCAGTGCAAAAGTTACACTGTATGTTGAGCCGCATATTCAAAATAAACTAGAACTGCTACAGTTAATGTGGTTTGCCAGATGGGACTGACACACTGTAGTGAAAGTGCATATGACAAATACATGGTTATATAAATGTAATTTAATTTAATACAATTTTGTAAAAAAAAAACAAAACAAAACAAAACAAAAAAAAAACTTCAAAATACATAAATTGACACAACTTAGATAGAGACATAGAGGGTTTTAGAACTCTACTTCTGTATTTCCTATTTCTTGTACTTTTTATACATTTCTTCTCAACTGTCAACTCTGCAAACTGACATTTAACTGGTGCAAGACAAGTCAGAATAAGAAAAACTTAAAATCAGCCACAACTTTCTAGTAGCATAGGCCAGTTTTAAAAGTTTTGCATGGAACTATTGGATTCTACAATTAATGCTTTCATTCACAAGGTTTGGTTCATTGGTGGATCACATGATACTCTGAAGCATGTGTCCTCACTCAGTGCTCAATCAGCTCTTGCGACATGGCTCTGCCTATAGACACAGAATAGACTGTAGAATATAGGAGAATCTGGACAATGGAGGACAGTGTGACCTGGGGACCATGTGACCCAGGCACCATGTGACACCATGTAACCCGGACAGACAAAGATGTTTTTTATTTTTACATGTCTTCAAAATCACATATTGTGCTTGCAACTGTGCAGTACCCATCCCAGAGCCTCTGGGGCGCTGTCTAAATAAAAAAAAATATATACATAATTTCGGCCCTTTCTGGAGAGGTGGATTTACATTCATGTCCACACTAAGGAAAGGCTTGTGAGTACATCACAGTGGCCATATGCAAATGATGGACACAGGGCTTGATCGGCAGTGAATGATAAAGATCACTAAGACATACATGAATTATTCCAAGACAACTTCAGAGGGTCAATGAGAAGGGGGAGCAGCTATAACATCGATAAATGCTCATTAAAGAGGAGTTGTTCCCTCATTAAAACAAAACATGCCTGACAAGGTTTTAGATGTCATCTATGCATGTTTGAGCAATTTAATGGCAATCCTGAGCAACCTTCTGGTCACTATTTGAGTACAGTCCAGCAGCCCTTTTACAAGGCTCCACCCACAAGCCTATGGCACCTATGCTCCCACAATTTTCTATAAATATACAAAAGCATGATGCAAAATTGTACACTACTAAGGTAAGAAACAGTCAGGAATATATTATATATGTGTGGACATATACTCATTTTAGATGAACAGCTAAGACAAACTACAGTCCATTCACTGCAGACAAGCTCTGTTGTTTTGTTTTGGTCAGCTACAGTAAAGTGAAAATAAAGTGTGTCAGTGTGTTTATTTGTGCTGCAGAGAGCGAATAACTTATGAGTAACGTAGCTCATAGCACATCTGAAAAAAAAAACGAGATGTTGCTTATTGTACAATATTTTATTAGCAATTATAGCTACATAGTTGAGCCCTGAACATCTCGCAGCTCCCGTATGGCACCTCTTGAATTCTTTAATCCTCATGTGGACTGGGACAGGGTTGGTCTTTGGATATGGTTGTTTAGCGCGCTTAGAGACATATGGTCTCAGAGGCATGGCATGATCCAAGACAATGACATACCACAGTCTCATTATTGTGCACAAATCTGCCTCTGTGTGCTCAAAATGACAACAAAACGTGTGTGTGTGGACTCCAAACAGACAGCAATACAGACAGACAGCTGGGTAGTACTTTTGAAGAACTACTGTGCAGTACTTTTCCTGACACCACACTTGTACTTGAGTAATATTTTGTTTGAAGTAAAAGAGTACGGTAAAAGCTTTGGTTACTCTTCCCACTGTGAGCCGTTTTTAAGTGGCGACAACTTAAGGTGAATAAATAATTCAAACAGTTACTATTTTTCTGTCCATTTATATAAACTGTATATACACAATAAGAAATACATTAATCACATTACAAATCATAAAATGTCAAATAAGGAGAAAAAGAGACATTAAATGAGAGACAGGAAGAGAGAGGAACAGTGTGGAATAAAAATCTTTCAGTCATATGCACAGTGAAACCAAACTGTTTTGAGCCTGGGTTTAAACAGCATCAAAATAGAGGCCCGTCTCACATGTTCAGGAAAACTGTTCCAGGTTTTAGCTGCATGAATCTGAAATGCTGACTCCCTGTATTTAATTCTGACTCTGGGCTCCAGCAGAAGGCCAGTTCCTGAGCTCCTCAGAGTGTGAGATGGTTTATATGGCATTAACATATCTTGCTTACAAACCAAGTTGTACTTTCTTCAAATACTTTTTATATTTCAGTAACTGGGTGAGTGCTTTTTTTACTTCTAATAATATCTAAAAATTAGATAAACCATTATTTGTCATAGAATGGTGGAAATTACAGGGTTCCAACACAACGTTCAAGACAGCAGAAGACCAGTTGTGTTTTGTTTCATTCACACATGTGTGAGTAATCCATGTTAGTAATCCTTATATCTCTAAAGTTCAAAATGCTCTGTTCCACCCATAGACTCTATAAAAGAAGTGGACTAAGCAAGTGTGACGTCACCCGTAGCGTTCAGCACCGCTCAAATGAGGCTTGCGATGCTCAAGGTTACAGGAGCAAAATTCAGGATCATGTAGAGCAGATTGTTACAGGAGAAATTCAGGATCATGTAGAGCAGATTAATAAGAACATTTTAAGACCAAGATGACGAGGGTCACTGCAGCAGGTATGGAGAGACGAGATCCTAATGTAAGTCAATGGGAGCCAGAGTCAGATGCAGCCGGAAGAGCCTCCTGGAACACTTCCTGTTTGGCACATGGCAGCTAGCACGTTAGCTATGTCCATTCATATATATGGTCTATGGTTCCACCTTGTGATGTCATGAAGCATAAGTTCTCAAGTTAGCAGCTACTTTTTATCTTTTAGTCAATAAAGATTGGCAGTCACAGGGTTGAATGATTCCTGTGAACGTGTGTGGAGTAAAAAAACTGTGATGTACTTCCTGACATCAAATGACATCACAAGGTGGAACAGAGTGTTTTTCTGTTTGAGAGAAGCTCTCCAGGGTTTGTGATGAGGAAACTACATTACAACAGATCAGAAAATTAACAATAGACATAAAAAAACAGCACTGTGTGAGCAGAGTAAAGCTGTAAGGCTCCAAGTGCACTACTGTGTCTGTGACTGATGCTATGAACAGTGCAGCGCATGGGCACAATACATAGTGAATAAAGTTCAGTGTGTTATAGTAATTGTGCAATCAGTGTCTATAACTATAGCTATAAAGTAATAGTATTTATGTGAAGTAACTGTACTTGAGGACAAATCTTCCTTCCTCTACTCACCTCTGACCACACAAAGTCAGATCGGCCCAATTAGCAACAGGCTAAGTTCTGCTAATGATGCCTGTGTGCAGATTCCACTGGCTAAAACTGCACAAACATTTAAACACAGATGGGGAGAAGGGAGGAGAGGGAGAGAGATAGAGAGAGGGAGGGAGGAGAGGGAGAGAGAGAGGAGAGGGGGTGATGTGTGTGTAGATCAGGTGGTGGTCGGGAGGATACAATCGGCTCTCTCTCTTGAGTGGATGGGAGAATTCCGAAGCTGGCGTCAGACAGTCTGCGCGCTCTCTCTCTCCTTCTCCTTCCTCTTCTCCGTCTCTCTATCTCTTCTCCCTTCTCTCCCTCTCCTTCTTCTGTGCTTTGTTTCTCTCTCTCCCCTTTGCTCTCTTTCTTCTCTCCTCTCTCCCTCGTTCCTTTTCTCTGTCTCTCTATCCCTCCTCCCTTCTCTCTCTCTCTCCCTCCTCGGTGCTTTGTCTCTCTCTCTCTACTCTTCCTCTCTTCCTCCTCTCCTCCCTCCTTTCCTTTCTCCATCTTTCTCTGACTCTCTCTTTTCTTCTCCCTTGACTCTGTCTCCCTCCCTTTCTCCCTCTTTCTCTCTCTCTCCTCCCCCCTCCTGTCTGTGTGTCCTCTCTTCTCTCCCTCTTTCTGTCACTCTCTCTCCTCTTTTCTCCTCTCTCCTCTCCTCTGTCCTGTGCAGCTGGACACAGACAGTGGAGGCCTAACTATCAGCATGAGTAATGAACTTGTGACCCCTCGTCTCTCTCTCCCTGCTCACGGCTAAATTAAACCACGCTCATTTCTGGCCTAACACAAACAAGGAGATGTGTGAAAATACATGCTTTGTACTGTTTATACTTTATGCAAATTTATGTTGGACTAAAAACATGTGCTACTGATCAGCTGGTCAACTAAAAAGGGGAATGTCAAAGCTCTCAAAACTGTTCTGTATCTCTGTGTATCTGACCCAAACTGCACTCACAAGACTACACCTGCAGAAGAGTCCAAAAACAGCTAAAGCAAAGTACTCAGAAACAGATATGTAAAAAGGAAGATGAAAGGGCCCATATTAAGTTATTTTCTGATCTGTTCTAATGTAGCTTCCTTATCACTAACAGACCTGGAGTTGTGTTTCATTTCATTCACACATGTTGAAGACTCACACCCTGCAGATTTAGGCTGAGTTCTTCTCTCAAACACAAAATGCTCTGTTCCAACCTCTGATGTCATGGGGTGATACAGGAAGTGCTCCACTATGTTTTTAAACTCCATGGATAATTTCAACTTTATATTGCCTATCTCTACTGAAATAAAGGTAAAAAGAGCTGTTAACTTGAAAACTAGATGTAGACAGACTAATAATAAAGGATTACTCCAACATGTGTGAATGAAACAAAATCCAGGTATGTTTCTGAGGAAGTAACAAGATTCTAACATGGTTTAAAGCTCAGAAAAGTCTGTTTTGTGTAATATCTGACCTTTAAATTCACAGCTCACTCAACTAATTCAACTAAAGCACTGTAGAACAATTTATCAACAAAATGTCTAAGACCTACAGCCTTAGCTCCACATGGACAAGTTTGGGAATCCAAGCCACAACCTTATAACTGTAAGGCCAGAGTGCTATCCCTGTACCGTCTTAATGTAACTGTGTGGTGTGAATGTTGGTGGTGGTACCATAAGCCATACATGTCTAATATACTTACATGACTTGACTTTTCTAAGAAATTGTACTTTTCAGAGTATTTTTCCAGTACTGTAAGTCAGTCCAGAAGTGACAAAAGCTTTATGTTGACAATATGATTTGAAGAGCTTCTTGCACTTCTTTTTCAAATATGATTTAGTTTGTCTCATTTCTGTGTCTATTTTATAGACTGTGTTTATTATTGGACATAACTAACATGCTAGCTGCTGTGTTCCAAATAAGAAGTTCGCATGCAGGCACCTGTGGATAAATACATGATTATGATAAGAACACATGTGTTTGGTGAAAATGAGGCCATGTGAGGCTATGGGTTTTGTTTGTGCACATGTGCACATGAGTCCTTCCACACATCCTCAGCATTAGAAAGCACAGACTGAACCACAACTCCAAAGAAAACCAGTGCTCCTGTCCACACTCCTGTGTTGTGTATGTGTGCACATGGGACTGAAATGAGATTCATTTTGTGTTATCTGTAGCAGACCTGCTGTATGCTGTGGGAGACTGAGGAGGGTGGGGCTGTGTACAGGAGCAGGAGGAGTGAGAGGACCACCACCCTCACCACAGTGTTTTATTTCATTCACACCTGTTTGAACAATATTTTATTATTAGTGTGTCTACAGCTCCAAAGCTCAAAAAGCTCTGTTCCACCTTATGATGTCATTATATTTTGTTCTGTTGTGATTGGCAATTCCAGAGCGGAAATGATCCAAATAATTCTAATGAAGTTGTGGAGTGCATACTCTTTGAGAGAAGAACTCAGCCTAAATGCAGGCTTTGTGTGTTAAAAATGTGTGAATGAAACAAAACATAACTCAGGGATCCTCAACTCAGTGTAGGTGAGGACCTCATGAGGTTCTAGTGTTGTTGGTCTATTAGCCTAATCTTATTTGTATTGCGGGTTACTCTTATTGAAGGAAGCTTTCTGCTTCCACCAACCACTGAAGGCTCTGAACCTCACTGTACTCCTGCAGTAGAGTCACATTACAGTTCAGTATAAACTGTGAAGGATTTGTTCCACATGTTATTTTAACTTTGTGAATTAGTAAATTAATATTTGTGCACTTTTACTTAGTATCACACTTAATGTACCGTTGTTGCAGAAACCTGAACTGTTTTTGCACTTGTCATCTTGATAAATCAAGCAACATCCATTAAACAACTTCATATGCATTTTCTCCCCCTTTTTGCCCATTTTGGTTAAAACGCCATGTTTTACATATTGATTTGATCAAAGGAGCAAAAAGGTGGAGGCCAAAGGACTAACCTAATCTGGTCACACTCTAGCTGCATGCTGGGAAACAATGTGCTGAGCATGTGTCTGCAGATGAAATGGAATCTGATTAGCCTCCTAGCTAACAGCAGCCTCAGTGTTGTCCAGTCTTTGAACCTCCTCCACACCCTCGACCCTTAACCCCTGACCCCGCACAGTGGCCATGACGTCACATTGACACACTGTCCATTGTGCACACACACTCACATGTTTATGCTTTATTCATATTCATAAGAACAGATCTGTGAAAACAATTAGACTTGTGTGAGAAACGAGAGTCTCTTGGTTCTTGGTTTTGTCCCTGAAATGGGAGAGGCACATCTGCACAGGCCACCAATCTGTGCACATGAAACAGTACAATGTGGTAATTTTATGACAGTTTTCTCCTCTTCAAAATAATATTGATAAGATTGATCTTATGTAAAGAAGGCTTTATTAAGGCCTGAGGCCCCTTATCGGTGTGAAAATATAGCAAGGACCAATGTCATTGGACTCTGCAGTGACATTACCATACAGTTCAGTTCAAATCATGCTTAAAACCATGTGTGGATGAAAGATTCTTTAACTAAAGAGTCTTTAACTTACTGGTGTTGTTGTTTCCAAACATTATATGTTCAGGAGGGAATAACGTAAGAGTAATAGTAGTTTTCAAATAATGTTCCATGTTATCACAATTTTTGAGGGACCCCCAGCATAGACCCTATGTTGTAATGGTTTTATTACTTTTGGTATCATTAGTTTTATTTATCCATTTATATGTACATTTCCCCTAGTCACTCTGGTTTCCCCTAGTGCTAAAAACACGTACACAGGCTCGTAGCTTCCTGACCTGAGTGAGACTGTCCTGGTTAACTAAAAGTTAGTACATCAAGATATGGACTGGGCTCACAGCAGGAGAAATGAACAGAACCCTAACAAACATGGCTTCTCACTGTTCAAGCACAAACACAAGCCACACTTGAAGGTGCACTTGTCACATTCTGCAGCTCTGTCTACCATACAGTATTGTGCACTTAAAGGTGGTACAGAGGATTTTCCAAGGAACGAGGAGTACAGCAACTGTTTGTCCTTTTTCAAATGCTGCACATGTATGAACCCAACCCCCCTCCCCGACAGCTCCCACCTCCTCTATATGCCACAACCTGGTTTACCGAGGCAACTACTATTCTGTTTTACTATTATCATAACTGCAACGACATTCAGAGTTAGTCAAGTTGTTGTATTAGAATAATGTATGCTGTGCAAAATCTTGGTGATTACTTTAGATTTACATTTATGTTTTTAAGTAGTTTATCCTATAAAATAAGTTCACTCCTCATCGCTGCACAGGATTTGTAAACACAACTAGTGAACTATTAATACAACAAGCAGCAGCTCAGACTTTTTCTTTACACTGAAAATCACATTTTCAGTGTATCACACACAGGATATCACATTTGTGTCTTGAGAAAAGGCTCCAACAGTCTTCAAACCCTCGTCTGCTTCTGTGACACTTTCCCTGGAATACATCTCGTTCATTTGGCTTCATTCCTTTTCCCCTTCTCTTCTCCTTTCAGAGACCTCAAAAACGGACTTTCTTTTGTGGTGAACTGGTTGTGGATTTTTGTCTGTCATTGCAACAAACGTTGTGCTAACTGTGAGGAAGCTACAGCTCAAAAAAGCTGCTAAGAACCGCTGCATTGATTTAGTAAACAGGGTCTTATGTCTGTGGAGTGCATAACAGCCATACGTAAACCACGTAATTTATTTAGTTTTATTGAGGAAAAGCCCCTTGAGGTGAGTCACCTCGTTTTTGAGGGGGATCCTTAGTATCCAAACGATATAACAAGTGACAAAAAAGGAGAACAAAAACAATACAAAAAAGCAATACACAAAACAACATATCTAACAAACAGAAACCCAAAACAATGGGACAAAATACAGAGACTCGAATAAACATTAAACATACTTATAGAAAACCATCAATAATACAACCAGACATATCCTTCACTAAAAGCAATTACATTGTGTTTTGAGATGAATAAACAAATCTTTCTTGAATCTATGGAGTGATGATGAGGAGCGCAGGGAATTTGGCAAATTGTTCCAGTCTGATGGTGCTTTAAATTTGAATGCTCTTCGTCTAATAACTCTAGAAGTTTTTGGCACCACAAAAGAAGGATAATCTAATTATCTAAGTGAGTATGGTGATGAGAATGGAACAAAGTACTGTTGAAGGTAGGATGGACAAAAAAGAAAAATGCATTTAAAAATGAACTGTAACCAATGAAAGCACTTTCTTGCATTAGGAGGTAACCAATCCAATGTTTCATACAGAATACAGTGATGAGTCAGATATGGACATTGCAGGATGAATCTACACAAACTACTGAAGGTGACATACATAGGACAAAGGAGAGGATCAAAGGTATTTTGATATAGGTATAGGTAATATTAATTGTGCAACAATTTTTTTCCTTACTGGAAGGATGAAACACTTAGCTGAACAGTATAACTGACTTAGATTACAATTAACTTTTTTGATGACAGAGTCAATGTGCATTTTAAATGTTCTTTATGCAGTCAGACAGCCAGGTATTTATAGGATTCCACACTTGCTAATGGTGATCCATCCACACAGTTAATAATCAGATTGGTACATTAATTAAGTTTATATCTGGTCCCATACTACAAGATTTATTGCTGTTTAATTGTAATTTGTTATTATAGAACCAGTTTTGGACTAGGGTGAAGTCAGATTGCAGTAGATTTTGTAAATGGCGTATATCAGAATGGGATGTATAAATTACTGTACTCTTCAGCGTACAAGTGAATGTGACAATGTGACAGGATTTGTGGGAGATCATTTATAAAAAGTGAGAAGAGTAATGGACCCAATGAAGACCCTTGTGGAACCCCATTTTCCATAACTAAGTAGTCTGACTGAATACCATTAAGTGCAACACAATGATGTGTATTATGTAAATATGCATTGAACCATAGTAGTGCTGACTGTGCTAGTCCAATGGAATAGAGTTTATCAAGTAGTAGATAACGATCAACCATATCAAATGCCTTTGCAAGATCTATGAAAATGGAAACAGTCAGTTGGCCTTTATCCAGTGAAGAAAATATATAATTTGTGAATTTTAAGATTGCAGCGGTGGTGGAGAAATTCGGTCTAAAACCTGATTGAAATTGCGACAAGATATTAGAAACATAAATATACTGTGATAATTGATTAAATATGAGCTTCTCAAAGATTTTAACCACCGCACTAATAATAGAAATAGGTCTGTAGTTGTTGTCAGCCAGGGGATCACAACCTTTATGTAGAGGAGTTATTTTGGCACATTTCCAGATGAAAGGAAGAGAACATGAAGTTAGGGACAAATTGAATAAACTGGCAGACAAGAGGATACGAGGATACGGATAAGAACATGTGAAGCGAGCTTGATAAACTTGGCGTTTATTCCATCAGGACCAGCACTCCCATCTTTCAGTTCACAAATAACATGAAGAACTTCCATAAGTGTAATTTTTCTAAAGAAGAATGAGTTGTCGGCACCAATGATCGCAGGGATAAAGAGGTGGCATATGAAAAATCAGTAAATGATGAGCTTGCAATGTTTGAAAAATGCTTACTAAACAAGATTGAGACAAGTGAAGTATCATTTACAATTTCATTGTTAAACCTGATTGACTTAATGGAACCTTTGCAAGACCTGTTAAAAATATTATTGATATGTTTCCAAAACTGTCTAGGGTTATGAAATTTGTGAGATAGACAGTTCTTATAGTAATTGGATTTGGCTAACTTAGTTTTGGCCTTTGATAAATTCCTTAAGGATCTGTAAGATTCCCAGTCATTAGGATCTCTAGTTGATCTAAATTTTGCCCAGGCCCTGTCTAAGTCTTTAAAAAGTGTAATTAAATCTGAATTAATCCAGGGTAGATGATGACCTTTCATCCTAGTTGTCCTCCAAGGAGCATGTAAATCAACAATATGCATGAACTCAGAATAAAAGTAGTTCCATGCATCATCAATAGAAGGGATTAGTTCAAAACGTTCCCAGTTAATATTAAGTACATCCTGCATAAAAAGATCAACATTAATGTTTCGACACTGTCTCATTTGTATGTATTTCGGGGGAGACCTTACAATTCTGATCTTCCAAACACAGAAAATTACACAATGATCACTGAAGTAATCGGGTAAAACACCAGATTTAGCAATTCTGTCAGGAATGGAGACTAGAATCTAATCAAGAAGAGATGAAGACCTCTGATCTACTCTGGTTGGCTCCTTAATGAGTTGGGAAAGGTTGATGCTATTAAACAGAGTTCGATCCTTGGCTGACGAGAATTCAAGCCAATTGCTATTAAAGTCACCCAGAATGATCAGCTCACTCTTACAGTTAAGAGAATTAATGGTGGTTAATATACTATTGGTAGACTAAAATGGGGCAGAGGGGGGCCTATAGATGTTTCCTACTACAAGTTGCTTATTTTCATAAAGAGTAATCTGAAGAAAAGGCATTCAAAGTGAGTGCGATAAACTTCTGGTGTTTGACGCTCAGATACTAGGTCACAGGCAACATAAGTAGCTACCCCACTGGGCCTATCCACTCTATAAAGTAAGTAGTTTTGCTGGTAAAAAATCAGAAATATTGCTATGTAGCCATGTTTCAGAAAGTGTAATTATACTGGGTTTATGGTCAGCCACACACGCTCTGAAAAGATTCATTTTTGGAGCAAGACTCCTAACATTAGCATGAATAATTTTTATACCTTTAACATTATCCATAATAAGCGAATAAAATGGTTCTGAAAATGTGAACTAAAAGTGTGCTAAAAGATGTCACATAAGATTTACTAAAGTGAGAGACTGCTGGTTTCTGAATAAGAAAATAGAGTACCATTAGATTTGAGTAATATACATGCACATAGGATTAACAACACAGACGGCAAGATATAAACAACAAAAGATAAAACAAAAACAAGAGCAGGTCATGTGGCCAGACATGGTCACAAGCCAGGTTAATGCCTGCCATCAAACAACCTGAGAGGTGGAGAAATGTGGATAAATGTGGGCCGATTCCCTAGCCAAAAATTAAAATAATGATAAAAGAGCAAAAGAAAGTAAATAATTAAATGAAAACTAAGTAAGCAAATGGCATAACATGAGAGACATGAGTATTGTTTACTGTTGCTATGGTTACGGAAATGAAGTCGCATTGATGATGTCATCATCCTGTGACAATGTTGACATCGGCTCAGGGAGCATCATATCGAGCATGTGATATCCCTTCCTCGAGACCACTGTTAGTGTTTTCGACACCTCCACTGAGCCAATATGTTATGGAATGATTCCTGTACAGTTGGCCCTCAATGTAGAGTTTATCGATGAACAAGCAGGTGTTTTTGTTGCTTTTCATGATGGGGTAAAGTAGCCTCCTCCTATTTGTGATCTTAGCTGGTTATTGATCACTTATGGAGTAGTTGCATCC
>JACN01020298.1:0-10984 GCA_000787155.1 Scartelaos histophorus
TAATAAAAATTAAAATTAAAATTAAAAGTTTCACGGCATGACATTAACCAGCTCTACCTCATTTATTAATTTACATCCAATTTTATAGCTCAAAAATATCTGCAAAAAAAAAACCAAACTGAAAAATGGGCATTCTGACTGTCAGCACGGTTGTCTCTCCAGAGATCTGACATGTAACTTGGTCTGGTTTGGTCTCCCTGAAGACAGAAAGTTTTAATACCACACTGCCAAACATCTCTATTGGAAAAAGCATTTGATGGACCACAAAAGTTACATAACGTGCCTTTAATTTTCCGGCTCAAATTAGACTTCAGAGCAGTTTTTCAGAGGTTTAAGGCACAAAAACACCTCTGTAGGACCATTTACCTAACAAGCTCGCTCCAAAACACCCCTCTCTTTCTCTCTCTAGCCTCCAACTAAACAACAAGTGCATATGTTCTGTCCTGAAGGTGCTCTCCTACAGCGAGGGGCCATGCTGTTATAACACTTATTTATTCCTCTGCTTCCATTCAACGGGCTCTTGTGTTTTTAAATGGAGAGAGAAACCGGGACTAAAGTTTTTCTGGAAGGGCTGTCCAAATTCCAGGGAATCTTGGCAGCTGGTGTGGACGGATGGGACCCTCGTGGATTTAAAACCTCCACAAAAGATGAATAGGTGATGGGGAAGAGAGAAGGTTCACACAAGTAGGGCAGAGGTAGAGCGGCTCAAGAGTTACGCTGTAAAAAGGAGTTGTGTTTAATGTGTTAGACGGTAAAATACTGAGATCATTGTGAGAGACTGAAACAGAACAACCAAAGATATGGGGTTACGTTAAATTAAAAGTCCTACATTACTGCTTTTTGCCATCTAATAATGCTGTTACTTGTGTTAAACTCTTCTCTGTTTTATGAAGCGTTATTAAGCATGACGTCCATGTTTTCGTAGATAGGGTAAACTGGAGCACCCAAAGGACATGGGGAGAACATGCAAACTCTACATGGACTCTAATCACACCAGAGATAAGCCCCTGGACTTTCTCACTGCGAGTTATACATTGCCACTTTGCCAAGGAGCTCGATTAAAGAGACACAGACTGCAATTTGAACCTGAAACTACTTTATACCGATGATACAATAAGAACGAAGCAGAATAATTCCAGCGAAATAGTTTTTAAATAGACAGTTTCATTAAAAATCTAACAAATAAACACCAAAATGAACCAATAATTCACAAACCTCTACAGCTCAATACCTAAAAACGCCAAAAAACTCACCGCTTCTGCAAAGAAATTGTATATGATAAATCCTACGCATGAAAATATATAGTCCCAGCTTTTAAGTGGATATACTTGCATTAATTATCATAAGTTTACTTGCTTAATAGTGTGAACTACATAGAAATAGTTGATAAATGCATGCATAACTTAGCGTTCTGCAGGTTCTGGTTTCTGGTGCTTTAGAAGTGTCTTGGATATTAGTTTAAACCTGGTTATGCAACAAATAAACACCAAAATGAACCAATAATTCACAATAGAAGCTATTTATTCTAACCTCTTCAGCTCAATACCTAGAAATGCCAAAAATCTCACCACTTCTGCAAAGAAATTGAGTTTACTTTCGCTTAATAGTCTGAACTACATAGAAATAGTTGATAAATACATGCATAACTTAGCGCTCTGCAGGTTCTGGCTTCTGGTGCTTTAGAAGTGTCTTGGAGATTAGTTTAAACCTGGTTATGCTTTGCTAATATTTGTTTTAGTTTGGACTTCAGTTTAACCGAAAGCTTAAGAAAGTAGATCCAAACAAATGCCATTTAACACAGCTATTCTTATTCACTACTTTAAATTATCCAAGCGGTTCTCCAGTAAAACTTTAGCTCAATCAAAAGTTGAATTATATCTTTGCTAACACTCAGGTAACCTTTCATTACAGCCCCAATCCTTCTTCATAAGAGAGCTGCACTGTCGGCAATGGCCCATTACCCAGAGGAGCGGAGAGAGCCACACTCATTATTCCCACTCGGGACGGGCCCGGCACTTAGCCTGACTCAACAGATCCATCACGAGGAGACCTGAGCGTAGAAAGGCTGCTTCTTCAGACACATCAAGACGTCCACAGACAGACTGCTGTTTATGGAGGATTTCAAACAGATTTAAGGTTTAGTTAAAATAAGCACAGTGGCGGAGATAGAGGAGGAGCGAGAACAGAACTCCGATGTTTGAAAGTAAAAATACGGCCAACTTTTTTATGAATCGCACGCAAAAAACCCAACTTTGTGTACTTTGAAATTGTGCGAGCAAAGTCAAATGTTTTAATTTAAAAATACTGCCAGAACGTAAAAAAACCATCTTTGATTTTGAAAATGTTTGAGCAAAATTGAATATTTAGACGTAAAAATAACGTTTTTATGAAGTGAAACTAAAAAAACAACTTTGACTTTGTGTACTTGTTAGTGAGCAAACTCAAAAGTATGAATGTAAAACTACGGCCAATATGTTCATTAAGTACAAGAAAACAACCAAACTGAGTGAGCAAAGTCAAATGTTTGAAAGTAAAAGTACTGCCAGCGTTTTTATGAAGAGAACGTAAAAAAACGACTTTGATTTTGAAAATGTTTGAGCAAAATTGAATATTTAGAAGTAAAAATAACGCTAACATTTTTATGAAGTGAAACTAAAAAACGACTTTGACTTTGTGTAAAAGTATGAATGTAAAATTACTGCCAATATGTTCATTAAGTACATGCAAACAACCATCTTTTGAGGGTTTGTTACTTTGAAACTGAGTGAGCAAAGTCAAATGTTTGAAAGTAAAAGTACTGCCAACGCTTTTATGTAAGTACAAGTTAAAAAAAAAAACAACTTTGAGTACTTCTGAGTTACTTTTTATCAGTCTTATTCTAGTAAATCTTATCTAGAAAGACAGTCATGCATTGGAACGATTGGAACTTGTGCTGTAAATGATTTTAAATGTACTTGCATGGTTAGATTTACAGTCAATTACAAATACAAGTACAAGCACATGTTTTAAAATGTACTGAACTGAGTATTTTGTAAGTTATTTTGACATTTGACATTGCCTATTACTAGAAAGAAACCGAAAACTTTGTCAACTTCTGTAATTTGCGTCACAAAAAACTGCGAAAATGCAAGAAAAGCTGCACAGTTTGAGTCATTCCGCACATTATAATGAGTTTTCTTCTGAGTTATACATTTTGCCTGACTGTTCTTTATTAAAACTCTGCAAATGCTTCTATTGTTTTCACTGGAACCTTTTCTCTCCCTTGAGTATTAAAGAAATTAATTATAAGCCCATTTAAAACAAAAGGAGCTCATTTATTTCGTCCATTTATTTCCCGAAATGGCGGCTTTAGCTTCTAGCCTTTCTCGGTCTATATCAAAGCTGTATTGGTCAATATTAATCAAGCCAATGAACTTTACCAGATCAATTCATCATTTATAATCTGCAATCACAGGCTTTAAATAGACTCTCTTTTCCCCAGTCCTTTTCGTATCCTAATCCTCATTTTTACTTCAACAAAAACAACTTTAGATCCACTCAACCCTGAAACGATCGTCAGATATGGTCTAATACAAGCAGGTCTAATACAGAGCCATAAATCAGCAGGGTAAACTCTCCAAAACGGCAGTAATTAGCTCCCCCTATGAAAACTCAGATGTTAAAACAAGATCTGAGACTTATCTTCGTGTGTGATTAAGTGTCTGGCTAAATAAAAGCTACGCAAACATGATCAATCACGGCGAGGACAGTTAAAGGAGTATTACAGTGACGAATGGCAATGAGGGAAAACACACGCGCATAAATAAAAAGGCACTGTTACTGGAAAATGATGACTGGGCTGCTAACGTACTCACACGAAAAATATTATTGAAGCTTTGATTAGTAGAATTGCCCGGGTTCTGCCAGCTGCTTGTCTTTATGGAGATGTTATTGCTTTGCCTGGAATGTTTCACAGTATGGCTTTAAACTTATATCTATCAAGTGTTTTTATAGCGTAAATGTCCTGTAATATGTCAAATTAACACGTGTGATCTTTTAGCCATATTATAATGTCGTTATCTTCTCAAAAACAAAGTGTTTTATTGCGTTTATTGTAAGTCAAAGCTCAAAATGCTCAGTTCCACCACTATTTTTACCTTTAGTTTAGTAGACACTGACAATTCCAGGGCTAAAAACACAACTACATGTACGTTTTTGATGAGGAAACGACATAAGATTAGAAAATAGTGTAATATGGGCCCTTTAATAACATCCATTCTAACTGTGAGCACTGATCTGACCTGTTGCTTGGCCTTGTAGCATCATTCTCATGAAGACAAATAAGTTTACTGAGGAACATTCCAGGCAAAGCAACAAGATTTCACTGGAGATTTTGGCAAATACAAGTTTCACGCAGGTGGAAAGTACTAGAAAAGCTATATACTGTATCATTAAATAAGGTTTGTTACTAAGACTTGGTTATTATACTAGACTACATCACTGTACCCATGTGTGAGACATTTCTACCCACTTCAGCATCAAGGTCAAACTGCAAACTCATTTACTTGGGTCTACCTACATTCCCTGTTAAATAAAACAATGTTAGATTTTAAAAATGTTAAAAAACGACACCTGCAGCGAGTGTCAATGCAAGATAAAGACGGAAAAACAGTGATACGTCCGTGCGTAATTGTGCGTAATTGTGCGTAATTGTGCGTAAAGCGCCAAATCAGACCAACGAGCCTCACCTGTACCACTCCAGCCCGTTGTCATAGTTACGGTCAAAAAAGTGCGGCTCCGACCCCACGGCTCTGATGTCCGGATGTACCCGCAGAAACTCCAGCAAAGCCCGGGTACCTCCTTTCTTCACCCCGATGATGAGCGCTTGGGGCAGCTTCTTGCTCCCCTCCCCGAGCGGACTGAGTTTACCTGCGAACCTCGGTGACACTTTCCGGGGTGAAACGAAACCCCCAGCAGGTGAATTGGAAAACACAAGACCATCTCCAACTTGTCCTGTCTCTGAATTCTGAAGTCGTTTAGTCCTCGGCGCGTTACGCTCCGATGCGAGTTCCGCGTATCCCCGGGAAAGAGAGGCCGGCGCCGGGGTGATGGTGCTGACGCGGTCCGTGAGGCAGTGAAGGAGGAGAAGGGAGGAGAGGAGCGAGAAAAGCATGACCGATGCCCGCCTGGAGACGCCTCGGGTCGGGGTGTCCAATGTGGTGATGCGGCTAAACGCCATAGAGTCCCGGTGGTCAAATCCATGCTAACTAAAACACATTATATAAAGTGTTAAAGAAAACTACAGTCAATATCCACAGTGGAACATGATGGAAAAGTCGGTAAAATGAAGAAGCTGCGCGTAAAAATGTAACTAATCTATCGCAAAGGTAATCCAAGCTGTAATATGCAAATGCGCAATCGATTTCTGCACCAAAACGGAGCTGTCATGTCCCGTTTGTTTTCAGGATGTCTGTGCAGCGCGGACGCTCCATCTACACGTGTTTGGAGTTGTAAACTTGTCAGACGCGGCAGGTCGGATGATGGACAGCCCCGCGGACCAATCAGAGCGCGGGATTTGGATGCTGTGAAAACGCAGCCAATGAAACGTCAGGTGGGTGAGACTCCCAGTGACAGGCAGAAACCGAATAAACTAATCAGGGACTTAAAAAAACTGTTCTGTATGTGTAGGATGACATAATAATTCGTTATTGGTTTAAATATTTTTTAAATTTAAATTTTTACATAACATTTGAACAAGAATTAACAGATCAGTTGCACATTTTATCCATACAGGACCAACCTTTGAAGCCAAACTGACTGATACTGTATTGTACAATTTGATTTTTGTTGTTCCAATCTTTTAGATGACTTTATTACAATATGAAAGAGGGAAATTAAGCACAGGGGAAGTTGTCACATGCCTATAGATGTTAAGTACAGATTTTTTTGTAATTTGGCCAAATGCTGCAGCAGGTTTCAGTAACTTTTTTCCAGAAAGTCACAAGAAACAGAGAATAAATATGAGTCATTTCAAATCTTACAGTCTTGGGGTACAGTTGGGTGTCTATAAAACATAAACTATTATCTGTTTATTAGTGTAAAAAGCGTAAAAATTATACATTTACAGCAGTAATGGGCATTTTTACACATTTTACTGATTCAGCACAATATGTATAATCCAGAAACCTTTTGGCAAGACACTTGGAAGCTGCATGTAGGAGACCCCTGTGCTCGAGCATTTTCTAACTAAGAATAACACCGTTTTCACATTATTAACCATGACCCTTGGATCTTCGTGTCTTCTCTTAAACTCCCGCCATCCGGATGTATTGTTCCAAAATTTCAGTACAACCTTCCCATTGAAATTGCATTTACTTTTTATTATTTGGAGACTTTTTTTCGGTAAAAGGTAGTAGTTACAGTCTATATATTCTCTGTTCTGGCTCATTCCTGGATCCTTTTGACATTTTATTGCCTCCTGTATTTTTACCCATGTTAGCTACACACTCTCCAATATCATAAACCCAAATGGCAAAACACTGAACCATAATTTTAAACCAAACTATTCATCAATCTCTGCCTCTCCGTCTCAGACTCCGACCACCAAAGACGCTCACCCTTGTCCTGAACCCATATTTTATGAGACTGACCAACAAGAGAAAGTAAAATAATAACTTCAGTCTTTAGTATTTCTTTACAAGTGAACAAGAGGAACCCACATGCCCCACATCTGCTCTGCCTTTGTGGGATTAGCATGAGAATATGAGGCAGTGGTTCAATGCCGCACAGTCCACTGCACTATAAAGACCAGAGTCCGGGCTACACGGTTTTGTATCGGCGGTGCCAGATGTCCTCCATGTTGTTGGGACAATGTGAGGAGTGCCCCGCATTTAGCCAATCACACCCCTCGTCTTTGTCTCAATCACAGACAGGAGACAGGCCCCGCCCACAAAACTATACAGGGACGACCCCCGCTCGCGCATACCGCTACAGGATCGGATGACTTCACCCAGAAAAGTGAACCAAATTTGGGTTTTTGTCAGATAAGGGTGACTATAAGGAGCCATATTACACTATTTTGTGATCTCTATGTTCTAATGTTATTTCCACATCACAAACAGACGTGGAGTTGTGTTTTGTTGCTTTTGTTAATGTTTAACACTCAAATCTTGCATATCGTCACCTTCCTAAAATAATCGCATAAGTAATTTTTTCAGGTTTTTCAGGAAACACAAAAAAACTCCCCCCAAAATTGAAATTATGGCATTTTTTTTGTCAAGTAAACATAGGCAAAAAAGTGACTTAGGCGATTATTTTAGGAAGGTGACGATATTTAAGATGAGTCCTTCTCTCAAACACTCTGTTCCACCTTGTGATGTCATTTATAAGATGTCCTTCTCTCAAACACTCTGTTCCACCTTGTGATGTCATGTGGTAATACAGGAAGTGCTCCACTGTGTTTTTAAACTCCACACAACTTAATAGAATCATTTGGATTCAGCTCATTTCAGCCCAGGAATCGCCAGTCTCTACAAAAGGTAAAAAGTAGCTGTTAGCTTGAAAATGACCACTCCATGACATCACAAGGTGGAACAGAGTATTTTGAGCTTTAAAGATGGATTCAGACTAACTTTAGGTATGCTTTTAATGAAGTAAAAGTATTCTAAGAGTCAATTTTGTGTAATATAGGACTTTTAACAGATGCCACATTCAAAGTAGATGCAGTATACACCTGTTGATGTTATACAAATTTAAATGTATTCATGATTATCTTTCTAATAATTCATTTTCTTTGCAGTACCTAATATGCATAGTCGATGTGAATGCAAAAACACTACAAAAACATGAGTTTTGGTGCAGCTTAATCCAGCCCAAATGAAATAAACATAATTTGCATAATACTACACAATTATTCAAACACTAAGCACTTTTCCACTTGTGATATATATATTCTAAACTCCTTAAAGTAAACTATGAATAAACATATTCCCAAATGAGTGGAAATAGGCACTATGTATTCTGTTCCTTCTAAATAATTTTCAGATCATTATTCAGTTATTGCAGGACTGGCACACAAAGCCAGTTAAACATTCAAAAGTGAAATAGTTTTTGCGGCGAGATTTAGCTTGAAACAAAAAGCGTATTTCCAATTGTTCCTGAGTGAGCACTGGATTTCAATTAGAGCGGCTTTAATAGATGAACCTCGGGAGCCAAGAATGATGGTTTGTGGAAATTTGCACAGTTCAGACGCAGGACAAACCGTAAATTATAAAAACACACGATTTCCATGTGTAACTCTCCCTTTACAAGCAGCATCTGTTCAGACACTCCTCCGGACACGCCGTAGTTTTGTTTAAATGTATAGTTCAAGTTTAAGCGCCGTTTTAAAGGTGCATTATGCAGCTTTTTCGGTCGTTTCTGTGGATATGTCACACAGTATGACATTAAACCGCTATATCTATTCAGTTTATCGCGCAGAAACGGGCTCGCCTTTCCACAGATCTGATCTCTAATTTGGTCTGCTTTGGTCTCCATGACGATAGAAAGAAAAAAAATACCATACTGTGAAACGTTCCAAAGCAATAACCTCTCCATGGAAGGAAAAAACTAAACTAAACTCTTCACTGGAAAAGTTAAAAAATACATCTTTAAACCGCTATATCTATTCAGTTTATCGCGCAGAAACGGGCTCGCCTTTCCACAGATCTGATCTCTAATTTGGTCTGCTTTGGTCTCCATGACGATAGAAAGAAAAAAAATCCCATACTGTGAAACATTCCAAAGCAATAATCTCTCCATGGAAGGAAAAAAAACCTAAACCAAACTCTTCAACAATGCATCTTTAAATAAATCAATGCAATTAAATAGTTTCTCCAAATGTGTGGAAAGTGGAGAAGTTTTTATGTGTCTATTTGTCAATTTTACTCCACTATTTTTTTAGTTTTAAGCTCATTGGACAATATTAAATCATCTTAATAAATATTTAAATTCCGTTTTTTGAAAAAGACGTTGAAAATGCACTATTTTTTTATTCTGAAATCAGCTTTTGGGAGTAGTATAATGTTGGCAGTAAAGACGTCTCCTTCAAACTGACAAGTCCCAAAGCCCAGTCTATAAACCTGTCTGAGGATTATGTGCAGGACTGAGACCAGAGACCGGAGTCTGGACTTGGGCCCCGTTCTTGTTGAAAAAGTCTTTCAGCGTGGCTCCATCATTCTTGATTTGTAATGCATGGTTCACATTTATCTCTCTGTTTATCTAGTGTTTTATTTGTTATTTTCCATCCAAGTTGTACAACCAAAATACAGTAGATTAGAACAAGAGTTAGCCAAGAGTTTGTGAGACGTGAAGTCCGTCAATTCAGATTCAGAACCAAATTTCTAATTTTTTCATAGGCTTTCCATAGATATATATTAAAAGTTTGAACTCTGTGTGGTAACTACTGACCACGAGACCTATAATTTTATTTAGTCTGTTGCAGAAACTCTAAAACCACAAAGTTATCAAAGCCTTTTGCAGAATATTTTGTTTTAAATGTGCTTTTTTCGGTTTAAAATGACCATGTTAAGATCCACAATGCCTTTGAACTCTATATTTGGGAAAAAAATTATGGAAAATGTACTTCCTGAAGCAGAGCAGGCAGTTACTGTTACTGAGCTCCACTGGGACTACATATCTATAAGTTAAATGCACGAAAAAAATGCAAAAATAGTTCCAACAGAATAGCATAAATCAGACCGAGAGCCCATAAAAAGTGACGTGAAAAGTGGAGTCCGTTCAAAAACACAATGTCGCTCTTAAATCGAAATTCTGGAAAACATCAAAAATGCTGCATCCGTGGTACAATTTGAACGAACCCTCGAGATGAAAGTCTTTTATAAACATGTTTTTCTGGGCCCTGCGCTTTGCATAAAAATGTCCGAAAGTGTAATTGCACTATTGAGGGATTTTCTTAAAGTCGTCTGCGTGACTTTGAAAACATGAAACACGGTCGTGGAATGTCCCAAAGTCGGACCAGAGCGGCTCCATTAGTCCAATCACGAGGTCCCTGTGATTTGAGCCTATTTACTGTAATGACGTTGTTTATTATTATGTTAAAGATGATTGTTGTGAGAATTTAGTTTTTGGCACTGTTACGTTTCGTGATTTCAGTGAGTTATAAGCATAAACTGTAAATAAAAAGTGGACTTAAGGAGTGTAACGTCACCCGTAACGGTCACTGCCTGTAAAAGAACAGAGGCTACACAGCAAAAACTGGAGGGTTAAAAAATTTCATGGTAAAATATTTCATAGTTTTTAACACAAAAATGTTATTTGAAAGTTAAATGGGGGTTTGAGTTGGGGTTATTTACCAGAGTTGATATGGTTGATGTTAATTCATTTTTCCCTAGTGCTAATTTAACCTCCTTTAGTGTTAATTTGACACCTACGACCCTCCTCTTCAAACCCTTGTGAGGAGAAAAGACCAGTTTGAATCAGTTTTGTACACGATTTCACCTTAAATGAAGTAAAATAAAGTGTAAAAATGAAACAAAACTAAATCAGCCCTACAAATCCTACAAGGTGTTATCCGTTTACTCTCAGAACGTTAATTTAACTCTTGATTTCAGGGTTAAACTGAAACTTTGGTCCAGTGTTACTTAATTAACATTTCCAAACGTTTTAAATCAACTGGACTCATATAAATCCTGAGAAAAATGTTAAAATTTGATACTGTGAGAGTCAATTTTAACACTCCACTTTTTGCTGTGTAACAGTTATGGGGCAAAATTGTAGCAGAGTTGCATTTTAGAAATCCAAATGAATTTATGGACAAAAAAGCGAAATAAAAACACCAGGATCACATAGAGGATTTTAATATGAACATTTTAATACCAAAATGATTAGTTACAGAGAGAGAGGCAATGTTTTTTTTCAATGCAAAGCAAATTGGAGCCAGAGATGAAGGAGCTGGAAAAATAAATGTACTATATAGAGATTTTATTTTTATTATTATTTTATTATT